>CM076152.1:20357500-20375000 GCA_038025085.1 Tetragonia tetragonoides
CCCCGTGTCAGAATTGGGTAATTTGCGCGCCTGCTGCCTTCCTTGGATGTGGTAGCCGTTTCTCAGGCTCCCTCTAAGGAATCGAACCCTAATTCTCCGTCACCCGTCACCACCATGGTAGGCCACTATCCTACCATCGAAAGTTGATAGGGAAGAAATTTGAATGATGCGTCGCCGGCACAAAGGTCGTGCGATCCGTCGAGTTATCATGAATGATCAAAGACACGGGCAAAGCCCGCGTCGACCTTTTATCTAATAAATGCATGCCTTCCAGAAGTCGGGGTTTGTTGCACGTATTAGCTCTAGAATTACTACGGTTATCCGCGTAGCAGGTACCATCAAAAAAACTATGTCTGAATTATTTCATACTTACACATGCATGGCTTAATCTTTGAGACAAGCATATGACTACTGGCAGGATTAACCAGGTAGCACCATAAATCGATGCCGGGCGCGTATGAGCCTTTCCGAGTGATCGGGAGGTCAACTCGCGCTCGACCGTCGTTCGTGCTGAGCGAAGAACGCTAGATTGGACAGCTAAGGCCTTTCGGACCCCTTCCCGCTCAGTGTTCCGCATCCCAGAGAACATCTAGAGCACGCAGCCCATGCCACAGCCGCACCAAAGGCTCGACGTGCGTGGACGACGAGTTCAGCTTGAGTTGTCTACCCGGCACCCTTGGGAGGTTATCGAACGGAGATCTCATCTTTTCAGGGTCACGATTACCATCCGTAGGCATCAAACACAGGAAACCATGCTTCATCCAAGGCAATTCGCTCTTGGAGCAATAGATGAAAAGGTCTGTGGGTGTGCGGTTTACTGCACGAGCAGGAACCCCGCCAACCCAAACGGACCGAGTGCCACTCACACGCCTTCACAATTACTGCGCCAAAATCAACCTCGACGTACCCATGAAACTACATAGTAGCCCCATGGATGTCCGAGGGAGACCCCAACGACCACAATGCTCGGCGTGAAAATCTCGATGAAGGGACGTTCGATACCCACTCGCCGGCTAGACAGCTCATCCCGAGGAGATCACATCCATACGACGTTTATACTTTATACCCACCCGTTGGCTAGACGGCTCATCCCGAAGGAGATCACATCCATCTGACGTTTATACCCACAAGCCGGCTAGACAGCTCATCCCAAAAGAGATCACATCCATCCAACGTTGGCTCACTGGCTCATCCCGAAGGAGATCACATCTATCCGACGTCGTTTGGATGGATCGATCCCAAAGGAGATCACATCAATCCGACATTTATACCCACAAGCCGGCTAGATAGCTCATCCCGAAGGAGATCACATCCATCCAACATCGGCTCGTTGGCTCATCCCGAAGGAGATCACATCTATACGACGTTGTCTGGATGGCTCGATCCCAAAGGAGATCACATCAATCCGACATTTATTCCCATAATCCGGATATATAGCTTATCCCGAAGGAGATCACATCCATCCGACGACGGCTCGCTGGCTCATCCCAAAGGAGATCACATCTATCCGACGTCGTCTGGATAGCTCAATCCCGAAGGAGATCACATCCGTCCAACATTTGTACCCACATCGTAACCGTAAGCCATCGTCGACCTCGACAACGCCCGAGTGGACGCGACATGACACAACTCGGCGCTTAGTAGGCACTTCATGCGGCGTCACATCGCGTCCGTCTCCAGCACCTCCTCCGTCTCCGGCATAGAGGGTCGGTGCTTGAGCCGAGGTGTCATGGGTGTCCGGCTATGATGGCGCAAGACTTGACACTACTCGGCGCCTGGTAGGCGCTTTATGTCGCGTCACTTGCCTTCCTTCGCCCACAAGCACTCTCTAAAGCAACTACCCCCTAAAGAGTCTTATAAGATTTAGTGGTTCTGACAGGATTAGACATGGACAGTGCATAACTTTCATACTGGGGTTTTTGAGAGTTTGGATAATTATTTTCCAAAAGTTTCACCTCAAACATTTCAAGTAGCTATTTAATTTAATTATTAATTAAAAAATAGGCTGAAAAAGAGGAAAAAATAGAAATAATATCAGAAAAATTACAAACAAATTGGGAAATATTTTTGAGACCTCATTTTCATATTAGAAATAATTTTGAGACCTCACTCTTGGGGGGTAGGAAATTCCGGCCCTCTCCCATGCTTTTCGTGTTCCGGTCCGTACATTAGCATCCCATAAAAACGTAAATACAAGCCTATCATAGACCAAATAACCAACCCTGGGGGCTTCCGATATCCCTTAGGGATGTCCCGTGCGATATGGTATGAAAATATACACCTACGGTGCGGAGCATCTCGGAAGCCAAAAAAACGTGGATTATATCCTTTGATTTTCGGCTTCCCGGGGCCCGGGTGTCATTTTTGCCCAAACATCTCCTAGGGGTCTATCATGATCGTAGGGGACCCTAGGCGCTGCGGGAGGGTCATCCTTATCCCCAAACTCCCATATCACCCAAAACATTGGCATCGCGGAAAACCGCCCTTACAAGCCTATCAAGGACCCATTAACCGATCCTGGGGGCCTTCCACGTCCCCTATGGGTCTCCCGTACGATATGGGGCGAAAATATTAACATCGAAAACTTTGCGTCCGAGGGCCCAAAACACGTCCCCCATAGCATTCCCGGAGCCCGGTTGCCGTTTTCGCCCGAAATTTTTTCGAGGGCTCTATTATGGCCCTAGGGGACCCCCGGTGCCCTGGGAGGGTCACCTTGATTTCCGAACTCAGATATCACGCATGTCGCCCGTTTTTGGGCCAAAACATTGGGATCGCGTAAAACCACCCTTACAAGCCTATCAAGGACCCAATAACCGACCCTAGGGGCCTCCCATGTCCTATAGCGGTCTCCTGTAAGATATGGGCCGGAAATATTAACGTCGAAAACTTTGCATAAAATGGCACAGAACACGTCCCCTAGAGCATTCCCGGGGCCCGGTTGCCGTTTTCACCCGAAATTTTTTCGGGGATTCTATTATGGTCCTAGGGGACCCCCGGTGCCCCGGGAGGGCACCTTGATTCCCGAACTCAGATATCACCCATGTCGCCCGTTTTTGGGCCAAAACATTGGCATCGGAAAAACATTGGCATCATCGCGCATCCAGCTTTTCTCTCTCTAAAATGCTCTCTCCTCTCTCCTCTCCACCGCGCATCCATTGATGAAGCTGTGAGTCCATGGGGAAGAAAGAAAAGACAAAGCGAGCAGCAGAAAAGCAAGGCGATAATGTCGAAAACTCAGTCCCACCATGTCCGACCAAAACTGTGAACCAAAAGCAAAGCTTGAGCATGAACTGCGAAAACCTAGGTCGGGTTGTTCGCAATTTAAGCGATGAATTGGAAGCGCCAGAGGTGTTGACACCGGAAATTCAAACACAAACTGTACACAAATTGGAATTAGCTAGAAAGCAGATTAATACCTGGTTATCGAAAATGAAGGAGAAAGCGAGCACTCATACCTCATCTGAGGATAAAGAAGACGAGCCAGAACAAACTACTCAGCAAAACAACACAGATATTGGTAAGGTCTCTGCCTGGGATAAATTCGACATAACTAAGCTTAGAAATGCTGGTTTTAAACTTGAATTTATTGAACCTGCTATGCATAATGGAATTCCAGTAGGGGAAATTAATCCTAGTGACATTGAAACTGAAATAAATTACTGGAATAAAGCTGTAGTCTGTTATGTCATGGGAGCTCGACCACCAATTACAGTATTTAGTGGTTTTCTGAGGCGAATTTGGGCAAAAAAAGGGATGAACAAAATAGCCATGATGAAAAATGGTCTGGTTCTGGTTCGATTTGATACACTTGAACAGAGAGATGCTGTAATTCAGGAAGGAGTGTACCATTTTGACAACAAGCCTATGATAATCAGACCTTGGTCTGAAAATGTGGATTATGATAAGGAAGAATTAACCTCAGTGCCTATTTGGGTGAAATTCCCAGGTTTAAATGTGAAGTATTGGAATGCTAAGGGGTTAAGCAAAATTGCTAGCCTTGTTGGTAGGCCAATGATGGCAGATAAGAACACTGAGCTAAAAGTAGGAATTCAGTTTGCAAGGGTGTTAATTGAAGTGAAAATTGGAGATGAGTACCCTGAGAAAGTTAATTTGAAGAATGAAAAAGGGTACATTGTGGAACAGGAGGTAGAATATGATTGGAAACCAAGCATTTGTAGCCACTGTAAGCAGCATGGGCATGGAGAAACTGACTGCAGGAAGAAGATTGCTGCTGCAGCTCCTGTGGCACAATCTGTGCCTGTGCAGAATAGGCCTCCAACACAAGAAAACCCTAGAACAATGCAATGGCAGAATGCAGGGAGAGGAAGAGGAAGAGCAGGAATTACAGGGAAGGGGCAGAGAGCAGGGAGAGGGGTGTACAGGCAAAAACAACAACAAACCCAGACACTGAACTCATTTGAAGTACTGCAAGATAAAGAAGAGCAGGAAGAGCAGAAAACTCAAGGCGAAACAGCAGAACATGTATCAAAGGAGGATATGCTTCCTGAGATGGTGCCAACACATGGTAAGTCTCCTACCTTGACTAATAGTCATGGATAGGATCCTTATATGGAATGTGAGAGGCCTAAATGGCCCTAATAAACAGAAAGATGTGAGTTTTTTCTGTAAAAAAAATAATTGTGGCATGGTGGTTCTGCTAGAAACAAAAATTTGGGAAATTAATTTAGCAAAATGCAAGAGAAATTTTATGCCAGAGTGGGAATCAATTAGCAACCATAATAATCATAGATTAGGTAGAATCTGGATTAGATGGTTACCAAATTATTTCCATGTTAATGTGTTATTTTCATCTGTGCAAATGATGACTTGCAAAGTGTTTAATATTGTGAAAAAAAAAGAGTTTGTGGTGAGTTTTGTGTATGGGCTGAATGAAAAAGAGGAAAGAAAGCAACTGTGGCAGGACCTTTCTGACTATGCACTGAACTGCAACGTACCATGGATTGTTGGGGGGGACTTTAATAATGTATTAACACCTGGTAATAGGAAAGGAGGTGCCCCAGTCACATATTCTGAAGTACAGGACTTCAAGGACTGTTTAGAGGACTGTAAACTAACAGAACTGAGCTGGACTGGGTGTGAATTTACTTGGAACAATAAGCATGAAAGGGGAGGGAGAGTTTATTCTAAAATAGATTGGGTTTTTGCCAACAGCCTTTGGATTCAGGAATTTGATCAATGTGATCCTAAATTCCATACAGAGGATGTGTCTGATCATTCCCCAATTTGTTTAACTATGCACAGAGAGCCCACAAAAAATAGAAACAACCCCTTTAAATATTTCAACATGTGGAGCCTCCACTCTGATTTTCAAGCTAAGGTGCAGCAAGCTTGGAACATCAGAACACAAGGCACAAAAATGTTCAGAGTGTACCAGAAACTGAAAAATGTGAGAGGAGTGCTGAAAAAGCTAAATAGAGATGAATTCAGTGGGATACTAAAGCAAACTGAGATAGCTAGGAATATAATGAATCAATCACAGAATACAGCAAACCAGGACCCTCTAAATGAGACCATACAGCAAGAGGAAGTGCAAGCAAGGAAGAGATATAATGATCTGAATATGGCAGCAGAGAACTTCCTACAACAAAAGAGCAAGGCAAAATGGATTCAACTAGGGGATGGAAACACTCAATTTTTCCATGCACTTATGAAGCAAAAAAGGCAGCAGCACAGAGTACACTCCATTAAGACACAGGAAGGTACCTTGCTAGAGGAAAAGAACCAGATTGTGAAGGAATTTGTGGAATTCTACAGAGGAATGCTAGGAGTTGCTGGAATCAGAGCCACTTCAGTAGAAAGCAGCTTCTTCTCAGCAGGACACAGACTAGACATACACCAACAAATGTCTCTGATTGCCCCTGTGTCTGCTGAAGAAGTACAGAGAGCTATGTTTGAAATTGACTGTAATAAAAGCCCAGGCCCTGATGGATTTGGATCAGGGTTTTTCAAAGAAGCATGGCAAACAGTGGGGCAGGAAGTGACAGAGGCCATTATTGATTTTTTTGAGTCTTCCAAAATGCTAAAAGAAGTGAATGCAACTAACTTATGTCTTGTGCAGAAAATATCAAATCCTGAAAAGGCTTCTGATTACAGACCCATAGCCTGTTGCAACACCATCTACAAGTGCATCTCCAAGATCCTATGTGGAAGACTGGCAAGAGTACTACCAGAACTAATTTCTGTAAACCAGGGAGCTTTTGTGGCACAAAGATCCATAGTCCACAACATTATGATTTGTCAGGATCTAATCAAGCACTATAACAGAAAACAATCCTCCCCAAGATGCCTGATGAAGATTGACCTCAAGAAAGCCTATGACACAGTACACTGGGGTTTTATCAAGGAAATGATGCAAGGATATGGATTCCCATTGAAATTTAGTGGGTGGATACTAGAGTGTGTGCAAACAGCAAGCTTCAGTATCAACCTGAATGGGGAAGCCCATGGATATTTCATTGCAAAGCGTGGCATTAGACAAGGAGACCCAATTTCTCCACTAATTTTTGTGCTAGTGATGGAATACCTGTCGAGAATCTTTAAGATAGCTTGCATGGACAACAGCTTCAATTGGCACCCCATGTGCAATGAACTTGCACTAAGTCATCTATGCTTTGCAGATGACTTGATGTGTTTCTGCAAAGCTACACCTGACTCTGTGAATATCCTAATGGAGTGCCTGAATTACTTCTCACAAGCCACTGGTTTATGTGCAAACCAGGAAAAGTCAAGCATTTATGTGGCAGGGATTAGTGAACAAGAGAAAAGGGTGCTGGTGAGCCTCTCAGGGTTTCAGGAGGGTACATTGCCAATGAAATACCTAGGTGTCCCTCTATCCCCATCAAAATGGAGCAAAATGGATTGTGAATGCTTGATGGATAAAATGACAAAAAGACTTCACACATGGGCTTCCAGGAACCTCTCATATGCAGGAAGGGCACAACTAATAAATTCTGTATTATTATCTATACATGTCTACTGGTCAAGCATATTTGTTATGCCTGCTGGAGTACTAAAAAGCATAGAGAAAAAATGCAGATTGTTTCTTTGGGGGGGAACTGACCTCAAGCACAAAACTAGCCTGGTGGCTTGGGAAGTAATATGCAAACCAAGGAGAAATGGGGGGATAAATATTAAACATTGCACATGGTTTAATATAGCCCTAAATGGGAAGCACATATGGGATCTAGCCACAAAAAAGGACACATTGTGGGTGAAGTGGATTAATGGAGTTTATTTGAAAGGAAGAAATTTTTGGAATTATGCTCCTGTATGGGGAGCCAGCTGGTATTGGACTAAGCTCAACAAGATCAAAAGTCACTTCCAGAAGCACTATTCAACAAGAGGGGTATGGAGGGAAACTGAAAATGGAATGTACTCAGTTGCTAGTGGATACAGAATTTTGATGGGAAATATGCCAAAATACAGACATTATGTCCTGATATGGGGAAGAATTTCTGTACCTAGGCACAGCTTCTGTCTATGGTTGGCGCAAATGGGGAGATTACTGACCAAAGACAGGCTACATAATATGGGGTTCCTTAATGGAGACACCATATGCTACCTGTGCAAAGAGGAGACAGAAAGTCACGACCATCTGTTTTTTAGCTGCAGTATTTCAAAAGAGATAATGAAACAGGTACAGACATGGCTACATATTTCTGCAAGAGGAAGCACAATTCAGGGGCTACTAAACTGGATGAGTAGACAGAAATGCTCGAGATTCAGAAAGGAAGTGTATGCAGCTGGAATAGCAGCAACTGCATACTGGATTTGGAGAGCCAGAAATCTGATATGCTTTGAAAAGTGCAGGCTACCAGCAACACAGATTATGCAACAGATACAGCAAGCAATCAGAGTTAGAATCCAACAGTGCAGCAGCAACAGGAAGCTAAAAAGCAAGGATAAAAGATGGATAAGGCAACTGTGAGCCTGAATCAGATGGAAGCAGAGAATCAGGAAAATGGAAGAAATACAGAAGCACTGCAACAGGAGAGCAGCTTACAGCAGGCTGCAGCAGAGACTTCTGAAGGGAACCAGTAGTAGAATGCAGAAGATAGACTGCAATCCAGGTAGAAGAATCCAGCAGGAAAAAAGGACAGCAGGCTCCAGGAAGGATACAGAAGCAGATTGGTACAGAGAGAATCTGAAGCAGAACAAATGCAAGGAATAGGCAGAAGTGCAGGAACTCAGGCAGCAGGTTCCAGCAGGTAATCAGCAACAGGTTGAAGAAGCAAGGCAGAATGAAGAAATATAACAGATCCAAGCAGAGTTGAAAAGCTAAAAGGAATTGTAATATTTTTAGCTATTTATGTTTTTGTATTTTGCTGTAAGTCAGAAATAATTTTGCAAATTGTAATGTTTACAGAGTTGGTGAGGATGAATTTTTGCAAATTGTAATGTTTACAGAGATGGTGAACCACTGCCTGTAGTGAGTTGCACCAAATTGAAGGGTTGTAAGGTATTACAGGGATGCAGCAAAAAGGAACCCTACCTAGTAGGTGGCCTTGGATCTGCATTGCCTAAGGACTGTAATCTTGTTACATTACAGAGAGCAATAATACAATTTCTGACTTGCACCAAAAAAAAAAAACATTGGCATCGCGTAGAACCGCCCTTACAAGCCTATCAGGGACCCAATAACCGACCCTAGGTGCCTCCCATGTCCCGTAGGGGTCTCCCGTACGATATGGGCCGAAAATATTAACGTCAAAAACTTTGCGTAAAATGGCCCAGAACATGTCCCTTAGAGCATTCCCGGGGCCCGGTTGCCGTTTTCGCCCGAAATTTTTTCGGAGACTCTATTATGGCCCTAGGGGACCCCCGGTGTCCCGGGAGAGTCACCTTGACTCCCGAACTCAGGTATCACCCATGTCGCTTGTTTTTGGGCCAAAACATTGGCATCGCGTCTTGGCGATTTCTCTCTCGGGCATGGTAGCAGCTTGCTAGCATCACCGGTGCTATGGCGGGGGGAGGACGTGGTTAGGGGCCTATGGGAAGAAACCAGGGACATCGTGGTGGCAGGAGTGGTTCTGTGGGTGGTTCTAATAATGGCATAACTGGAGAAACACCAAATGCTTCTCTCATTGCGAGGAATCTAAATCTGAAACTGGAAAACTTGAGTGCTGAGCAATTAGATGGAGCAATTCGATTAATTACTTCTGTAAGTAGTCCTCTTGATGCTGGAACCCAGAAGAAGGTGAGAGAAGAGCTTAAATCGGTATTGCAAGATAGAGCAGGCAACACTCAATCTTTGGCGGATGAAACTGAGGCTCTTGTGTTGTATGTTTTATTATGGGAGCTAGACCTCCTTTTGCAATAATGAATGGGTTTATTAGGTGAATTTGGAAACAATATGGTGTTGATAAAGTGGTAATGATGAAAAATGGACTAACACTGGTGCATTTTGAGTCAGAAATTGGACGTGATAGTGTGTTAGAAGCTAGAAATTTTCATTTTGATAGTAAACCTCTAATTGTGAGGCCATGGGGGAATAATTTGGAGGAAATAAATGAGAATGTGTCATCTGTGCCAATCTGGGTTCGTCTGCATAATCTGGATGTTAGGTACTGGAGTCCCAGGGGAATCAGCAAGATCTGTAGTTTGTTGGGTCAACCTATTATGGTTGATAAGAACACAGAACTCAAAACGAGGATTGATTATGTTCGTGCACTGGTGGATGTGGAACTGAAGGGTCGATTTTCCTGAAGAAATTATCTATGAGGATGCCATGGGGAAGTTGATAACTCAGGAGGTAGAGTATGAGTGGAAACCTGTAAAATGTGCATATTGTAAGCTCCTTCGACATGAAGAAGCTAAATGCAGGAAGAAGTTGCCAAGGAAACAATGGCAGCCTAAGCAGCCCATTGCAGTCACTAAGGACAAGCAAGCTGCTGTAGCCTATGGTGCAGGGCCAAATCCAGTGCAGACTCCTCCTTCACAGATTGTGCAACAAGCTACTGCTTCTATTTAGACAGGAGAAGCTGGTGGGGGATGGAGAATTGTACAAAATCATGCCAGGAAAAAGAATCGAGGGGATTAGGGGATGAATGTCACAAATTCATTTGAAGTGCTCAATGGGGTTGATGCAGAAACTGGAGCTGCAGAGACCATAATAATGCCAGATGTTCCAGGGCTGCTTGATGCCCATGGATAGACTTCTCTCCTGGAATGTTAGAGGCCTGAATTGGCCAAATAAGCAAAGAGAAATATCTCTCTTTTGCAAGAAGAATAATTTTGGCTTTTGTAGTTTGTTGGCAACAAAAATTAAATCCCAAAAAATAGCTGAAGCTTATGCTTGGATTTGTGAAGGATGGGGACATTTTACTAATCACCAGCATCATCACCTGGGGAAAGTCTGGATCTTTTGGAGACAGGACACCTTTCATGTCAATATTGAAGCATCATGTGCTCAATTTGTTCACTGCAAGATTACACACAGAGCTACTGGTAATACATTCTTATGTTCTTGTGTATATGCTTTTAATGATGCAAATGCTAGAATTGAGTTATAGAATGACTTGAATGCTTTGAATGGGACTATGACTATGCCATGGCTACTTATGGGGGATTTTAATTGCATGCTTGATCCTGGGGATAGGCTAGGAGGAAATCCTGTAACATATGCAGATATTATAGACTTTAAAGCATGTATTGATAACTGTCAACTACAAGATCTCAGATGGATTGGATGTCAGTTCACATGGAGTAATAGGCAGGAGGATGGGGATAGAGTGTGGTCAAAATTGGATAGGGTATTGGTTAATGGGCAATGGATACAGGATTTGGTGGATTCTGAAGCTCTATTTCTTCCTGAGGGGTTGTCTGATCATTCCCCTGCTGGTGTATCTATCGACTCCCAGACTAAAAGGCATGCTCAACCTTTTAAGTTCTGTGATATGTGGATAGATGATCCTCAATTTCATACACTTGTTGAGAATGCTTGGCATACAAAAATTTGGGGATGTAAGATGTATAAGGTGGTGCAGAAAATGAAGTTACTAAAGGGGTCTCTTAAGAAACTTTACAAACACAAATATGCAGATATCACTAGGCAAGTGGATATGGCTAGAAATAAATTGCTAAATTAGCAGGAGGAAATTCATATAAACCCTGCAAATTTAGGGTTACGGTACCAGGAGAAAATGGCTAGAAGGGAGTTTTTGGAAATCAATTGGGCAAGTGAGAAGCTTCTAAAGCAAAGGAGTACAACAGACTGGATTAGGCTTGGGGACAATAATTCTGCATATTTTCATGCAGTTATTAAGCAACGCAGGCATAAGGGGAGAATTACTTCTGTAACTGAAGAGAATGGAGCCTGTACTAATGATCCAGAAATGATTACAGAGCATTTTGTTAATTATTTTAGAGATATGCTTGGGAATGCAATGCCAAGGGTCCCAATTGAGCAGGGGGTGATAAGTCATGGGCCTGTTTTGAATGTCCAGCAGCAACTACAGTTGATTGCTCCTTTTACACATGAGGATATTAAAAAAGCATTTTTTTCTATTCCCAACTCCAAGAGCCCAGGCCCAGATGGGTACAGTGGAGGGTTTTTTAAAGCATCATGGCCTATTATAGGTGGGGAGGTGATTGAGGCAGCTCAAGATTTTTTTTTCAGACTGGGAGACTCTTGAAAAGCATTAATACCACAGCCATTGCCCTTGTTCCAAAAGTTGATAATGCATGCAATGCTGCTGAATACAGGCCCATTGCCTACTGCAATGTCCTGTATAAGGTCATATCCAAGCTTATATGCTCCATATTGAAGAAGATCTTGCCTGGGATTGTGAATGAGAATCAGGGGGCATTTGTAGCTGGCAGATCTATTGCTCACAATGTTTTGATAAGCCAGGATATCATTAGACTTTATGGTAGACAGAATACATCCCCTAGATGCCTTATGAAGATTGATTTGAGGAAGGCCTATGACACTCTTAATTGGAGATTCATAATGGAATTACTGGAAGCTTTTATGTTTCCTAGTAAATTCTGCAAATGGCTGGAACAATATATGATGACAACCAGCTTCTCAATGGTTATTAATGGAGAATTATGTGGTTTCTTTCAAGGGGGCAGAGGTTTGAGACAAGTAGATCCAGTTTCACCTTTGCTTCTTGTCTTGGCAATGGAGTATCTGACAAGAAAGATCCAGATGGAGGCACAACAATCAGACTTCTCCTTCCATCCTCTATTGAGAAGACTGAAGCTTGTTAGTCTCTGCTTTGCAGATGACCTGCTGCTGTTCTGCAATGGTAAAGCTAGCTCTGTGAGTATACTTCATGATTGTTTGCAACAATTTGCTGCAACATCAGGTGTGGGGGTCAATTCAATGAAATCATGCATTTATACAACTTGTATAAAACAGGTAATTGCGGAGAAGATTCAGAATTTCACTGGGTTTGTGAAGGGGAATTTCCCAATGAAATATCTGGGACTGCCTCTATCCCCTACTAAGTGGAGTAAAACTGATTGTCAGCTGCTTATTGATAAAATAACCTATAGAATCAAATGCTGGTCTAGCAGGCATCTATCTTATGCAGGGAGGACTCAACTGATTAACTCAGTCCTCTTTTCATTGCAAGTTTACTGGGCATCCATGTTTGTTTTGCCACAGCACATTGTGGAACAGATTGAGCAGATATGCAGAAAATTCTTATGGGGGCAGGATGTCAGGAAAACACCCCTTGTATCTTGGGAACAGGTCTGCAAGCCTAGATCAGCAGGTGGACTGAGTATTAAGAGCTGTAAAGAATGGAATACAGCAGCTATGGGTAAGCATATATGGGCTGTGTCTTCTAAACAGGATGTACTATGGGTTAAATGGGTTAATTCCATATATATGAAACAACAATCTTTCTGGGAGCATGAGGGGAAGAGGAGTCATAGTTGGTATTGGCAGAAACTGAATAAAATTAAGGAGAAATTTAGAGCTGGATATGTCCTGGATACACAGTGGGGACAAAGCAGTAGTGGGAAATACACTATCAGTACAGGCTACAGATGTCTTATGGGGATGCAGGAGAAATTGCTTGTAGCCAGACAGATATGGAATAGAACTACTACACCTAAGCATGCTTTTGTGTTGTGGCTAGCTTCTATGAACAGGCTCCTCACCAAAGACAGGTTTTGTCAGATTTCAGATTCAATGGGTTGCCCTGTTTGCAGCTTGTGCAGGGTGGATAATGAGACTTATGATCACCTTATGTGGCAGTGTGAGTACACTAAGGTTTTGTTTCAGAAAGATTTTAGCTGGTTGGGACTTGTAAAAAACCAGAGAACTTGCACAGAATGCTCAGATGGGCAGAGAGAAAGCCTTGGAGAAGAGTAAAGAAGCATGCAGTCTTTGCTACTTTAGCTGCTGTGGTGTACCATGTATGGCTGGAAAGAAACAGGCGCATTTTCAAGAAGACAACAATACCTGTGATGCAGATCCAGGATATGATTAAACTCAATGTCTGTACTAGAATTAAATTTGTATTTTCTGCATCTAAATCTGTAATAGTGAGTAGATACATTATGTCATTAGGTGTGTATAGAGCCTATTAGCTTGTTATCCTCTTTGGAAGCAGGTTAAGTAGGTTGTGTATGGTTGTTATGGCTGTTTTGGTCTTGGCAATAAAACAATTAATTTGTTACCAAAAAAACATTGGCATCGCGTAAAACAACCCTTACAAGCCTATGAGGGACCCAATAACCGACCCTAGGGGCCTCCCATGTCCGATAGAGGTCTCCCGTACGATATGGGCCGAAAATATTAACGTCGAAAACTTTGCGTAAAATGGCCCAGAACACGTCCCCTAGAGCATTCTCGGGGCCCGGTTGCCGTTTTCGCCCGAAATTTTTTCGGGGACTCTATTATGGCCCTAGGGGAACCCCGGTGCCCTGGGAGGGTTACCTTGATTCCCGAACTCAGATATCACCCATGTCGCCCGTTTTTGGGCCAAAACATTGGCATCACGTAAAACCGCCCTTACAAGCCTATCAGGGACCCAATAACCGACCCTATGGGCCTCCCATGTCCCTTAGGAGTCTCCCGTACGATATGGGCCGAAAATATTAACGTCGAAAACTTTGCGTAAAATGGCCCAAAACACGTCCCTTAGAGCATTCCCGGGGCATGGGTGCTCACGGGGCCCGGTCATGGTGCTGCGTAGTTGGGTCATGGTGCTGCAGCGGATGGGTCATGGTGCTGCATCGTGTTGCATCGCATGGGTCATGGTGTTGCATCGTCTTGCAACGCATGGGTCATGGTACTGCATCGTGTTGCATCGCATGGGTCATGGTGCTGCATTGTGTTGCATCGGATGGGTCATGGTGCTGCATCGTGTTGCATCGTGTTGCATCGTGCTGCAATGCATGGGTCATGGTGCTGCATCGTGTTGCATCGTGCTGCAACGCATGGGTCATGGTGCTGCATCGTGCTGTAACGCATGGGTCATGGTGCTGCATCGTGTTGCATCGTGCTGCAACGCATGGGTCATGGGACTAGGTGCTGCATCATGGGACATGGGACATGGGACAAGGTGCCGCGTCATGGGACATGGGTCATGGTGCTGCGTCATGGGACATGGGACAAGGTGCTGCGTCATGGGACGTGGGACATGGGACAAGGTGCTGCGTCATGGGACATGGGACAACGTGCTGCGTCATGGGACATGGGACATGGGACAAGGTGCTGCAGCGCCACCGGCCAAGGTTTTCATACTTAGCACCTCTAGGACATGTTCTTCATACTTGGGATGTATTCATGCTTAGCACCGTGCGTCCCTTGCATCCTTTGTAAAACCTCTTTTTTACCCAACATCGAAAGAATTGGAGATTTTGGGGGAGGGGGGGGGGACGAATCGAAGCAACTAGGGCTGAATCTCAGTAGATCGTGGCAGCAAGGTAACTCTGCCATGTACAATACCCCGTTGCATATTTAAGTCGTCTGCAAAGGATTCATCTCGCCGCTCGGTGGGAATTGTACTTCAAGGCGGCCCTCGCGGCGCATTCGCCGCGCTGGTTTAGCCTACTACACATGCCCTTGGGGGCCGAGGCCCCTACTGCTGGTCGGCAATCGGGCGGCGAGCGCATGCGTCACTTCTGGCCCGGATTCTGACTTAGAGGCGTTCAGTCATAATCCAGCACACGGTACCTTCGCGCCACTGGCTTTTCAACCAAGCACGATGACCAATTGTGTGAATCAACGGTTCCTCTCGTACTAGGTTGAATTACCATCGTGACACTGTCATCAGTAGGGTAAAACTAACCCATCTCACGACGGTCTAAACCCAGCTCACGTTCCCTATTGGTGGGTGAACAATCCAACACTTGGTGAATTCTGCTTCACAATGATAGGAAGAGCCGACATCAAAGGATCAAAAAGCAACGTCGCTATGAACGCTTGGCTGTCACAAGCCAATTTTCCCTGTGGTAACTTTTCTGACACCTCTAGTTTCAAATTTCGGAGATCTAAAGGATCGTTAGGCCACGCTTTCACGGTTCGTATTCGTACTGAAAATCAGAATAAAACGAGCTTTTTCCCTTCTGTTCTACACGAGATTTCTGTTCTCGTTGAGCTCATCTTAGGACACCTGCGTTATCTTTTAACAGATGTGCCGCCCCAGCCAAACTCCCCACCTGACAATGTCCTCCACCCGGATCGAAACCGCCCTCAGCTAACCCCGCGCGCCGCCTAACTCACAGTCCCGTCGGAGTTAGGCCCGGCTCCCATGAACTCCTTTTTCCTTTTCCTTCGCAGTGGACAACTTGACTTCTAGAGTACTTCCAACCTGTTCCGGCTTTGATTCCCATAGTCACGGTCTTCACATCATGTCGTTGTGGAATGAGCGTGCGTCTCGACTCTAGCGACTCTCGACTAACCCAACACTACTGAGGTTTCCCTGTTCTCGATCCCACATGAACGAATACCACATGTCCTACCCCATGTCACAGGGCAAGGCTCAATCGATGTGTCCACGATACCCACGTCTCCTCTGAGACTAGCTTGCTTCACTGTAGCACCATGCTCGACATGCTAGTTGCTTCCCGGTGTTGGCTCTTACGCCCAACACTCGCCCCACTAGACATCTCGGAGACCCACAATCATGGTCTCCCCTTTCTCAAGACACTCGTCGCTTCCCGGCGCCCACACCCTCGTGTGACGCTCGGCCAACTTATGTATCTTGCCTCTGGTTCAAACCCACGATGTAGCATCAACACTTCTTGGTGTATGGCCAACGTTGTCGCCCGTTGTCCCACAACCTTTCACGATCACAAGCTTCATAGGAACATGGCCCTCGAATACCATCTGTCTACGAGGCCCCCATCATTGGGTGCTCCTTCCGTTCACTGGACATAATCATTGTTCACCTCAGCATGGCGTGGGAGCTCCTCAAGCTCCTCCCTTGCCCATGGACGTGTCAAGTCCAGGACGCGCGTCTCAAGCGTCCGGGCCACTATCCTCGTCCCTAGCTTCACGCTCCTTCCGAGTAGTGTCCCGTCCCATTCAGCAGCCGAGAGTCATGCTCGCTCTCGTTGAGCTCATAGGCGGCTGACCTATGAGTGCGCCCCTCGTGCTCGCGGTTCACTGTCCCCGACTCCGCGTCGAGGCCTCATCGAGTAGTTGTCCCGCTCACCCGAGCAACATACCTTGGCTAGGTCATCCTTCGCATTATGGGAATGCCCAGAAGCATCCCCTTAGCTCCCACACATGTTAACACGGGGTTGCCTCGCCCCCTTGGTCCGGTTCACGGATATAGCGTACCGCAACCATCACAAAATGGCAAGCCTCTGGCTGACGCATGACGCACACTACCAAGCTCGCCAGCTGCTTGGTAATGCCCTCGGGATCCCATATCCCGAGAGGACTCGATGCTGTCCTCTAGACGTGCCCTCAAGCCTGCCCCCTTGCGGGGAAGCTCACTTAGGTAACATGGTGCCTGCCAAGCAACCATGCACCCAGGGGAGGTGGAGCGCTCAAACACCTACTACCCCCTAAAGAGTCTTATAAGGTTCATCCATTCTGACCGGAGTGAACATCAACCATGCATAACTTTCATACTCGACCTCCCTTGGGCAAATAGCCTTGAAAACCAAGAACCGACTCTCCCGTCGGCCTTCCCGTCGTCCAAGAATGCCTCGCGTCCATCCTTGTCCGAGAAGTCCCACAATTTGTCCGGACACAATGAACCCTCGTCACCAGTGCCGATTCACCGCGCTTTGCCGCAGCAACGCCTACTAGGCGCCAACGCTTGTCCGCGACACTAAATGACCGAGTAACCAAGCGCCCAAACGTGAGGACCGAGCTGTCACGTTGTGAGACGTGACACTTAGGTTCAAAAAGAGGGGCAGTGCCCCGCCTCCGACTCACGGAGTAAGTAAAATATCGTTAAAAGTAGTGGTATTTCAGTTGCGCTGAAGCTCCCACTTATGCTACACCTCTCAAGTCATTTCACAAAGCCGGACTAGAGTCAAGCTCAACAGGGTCTTCTTTCCC
>CM076152.1:20380000-20387500 GCA_038025085.1 Tetragonia tetragonoides
TTCATTGCAAAGCGGGGCATCAGACAATGTGACCCCATCTCCCCATTAATATTTGTACTGGTTATGGAATATTTGTCAAGGAACCTGAAAATAGCATGCATGGATAAGAGCTTCAGCTGGCACCCCATGTGCAAAGAGCTTGCACTAAGTCATTTGTGCTTTGCAGATGACTTAATGTGTTTCTGTAAAGCAGACACTGCATCTGTGAGCACAATGATGAACAGCATAAACCACTTCTCAAAAGTAACAGGCTTGTATGCAAACAAGGAAAAATCAAACATCTACTTAGCAGGGGTGGATGTACAAGGAAAAAATGCACTGTTACAACTCTCAGGCTTCAGGGAGGGTACTTTGCCCATGAGATACCTAGGTGTCCCACTATCCCCCTCAAAATGGAGCAAAATAGATTGTGAATGTCTGGTGGACAAAATGACAAAAAGGATGCAGATATGGGCCTCGAGGAACCTTTCATACGCAGGGAGAGTCCAACTAATAAACTCTGTATTATTCTCCATTCATGTATACTGGTCAAGTATCTTTATTTTGCCAACTGGGGTACTAAAAAGTGTGGAGCAAAAATGCAGATTTTTCTTGTGGGGGACAACTGAGCAGAAGCATAAGACAAGTTTGGTGGCCTGGGATATGGTATGCAGACCAAGGAACAATGGAGGACTTAATGTTAAGAATTGCAAATGGTTCAACATAGCTCTGAATGGCAAGCACATCTGGGATATTGCAACAAAAAAAGACACTGTGGGTGAATTGGATCAATGGGATTTATTTGAAAGGAGTTAACATCTGGAATTATGCTCCAGTATGGGGCACAAGCTGGTACTGGAACAAACTGAACAAGATCAAAAGTTGCTTCCAGGGGCAATACACAGCATATGGAAATTTGCATCTGATGGTATTTACTCTGCTGGAAGTGGATACAGAATGCTACAAGGTAACATGACAAAATGCAGGCATGCAGACCTGATATGGGGGAAGATATCCATGCCTAGACATAGTTTTTGCCTATGGCTGGCTCAAATGGATAGATTGCTAACAAAGGACAGATTACAGAGGATGGGATTTCTGAATGGGGATGCCTTATGCTATCTGTGCAAGCAGGAACCAGAGGAACACAATCACATGTTCTTCAAATGCAAACTGTCAGCAGAAGTCCTGGAACAGATAAGGGGATGGTTGCAAATTTCAGCAAGAGCAAGTACAATTCAGGGGATGTTTAACTGGATCAGCAGACAAAAATGCTCGAGAATCAGAAAGGAAGTTTATGCATCAGGGGTAGCAGCAGCAGTATACTGGATATGGAGATGCAGAAATACTCATTTTGCTGGCAAAGGCAGCATACCAGTGCCACAGATGATACAACAGGTCCAGCAAGCAGTCAGATGCAGAATCCGACAATGCTGCAACAGCAAGAGGAAGATCTCCAGTAGGGACAAGATCTGGATAGGGGGGATATAGTCTGAAATTAAACTGGATCACAGCAAGGAATAGAGCAAACAGACAGAGTACACCAGACAGAAGGCAGAAAGCAGAACTCAACAGGGTGTCGTGGCATTTTTGCAAGATACCAGGAACATGTGCAGGGAAATGGACAGCAGGTTCCAGAAGGGAATCAGAAGCAGGTTGATGCAGCCAGACTCTAAATCAGGTAGCAGGAACAAGTAGATTGCACAGGAAACCAGCAGGATGCTGATGCAGGAAAGAAGGTGGAATGAATCAGCTCTGGAAGACTGCACCAGCAGAGGATTCAGAGTAGAGGGCAGAAGCAAAGCAGAAGCAGGAAGAAGCAGATTCAGTGGAAAACAAGGAAATTCTGTAATCAGCAGCAGGTTGATGTAGCAAGGCAGAATGAGGAATGTAACAGCTCCAAACAGAGTCGAAAAGCTAGAAGAAGTTGTAACATTTTTAGCTATATATGTTTCTGTATTTTGCTGTAAGTCAGAAATAATTTCTGCAAATTGTAATGTTTACACAGATGGTGAGGATTAATTTTTGTAAATTGTAATGTGTACAGAGATGGTGAACCACTGCCTGTAGTGAGTTGCACCAGATTGAAGGGTTGTAAGGTAGAGGGATGTAGCAAAAAGGAACCCTACCTAGTAGGTGGCCTTGGATCTGCATTGCCTAAGGACTGTAATCTTGTTACATTACAGTGAGCAATAATATAATTTCTGACTTACACCAAAAAAAAAAAAACATTGGCATCGCGTAAAACCGCCCTTACAAGCCTATCAGGGACCCAACAACCGATGCTAGTGGCCTCCCATATCCCATAGGGGTCTCCGGTACGATATGGGCCGAAAATATTAACGTCGAAAACTTTGCGTAAAATGGCCCAGAACACGTCCCCTACTGGATTCCTGGGGCCCGGTTGTCGTTTTCTGCCGAATTTTTTTCGGGGACTCTATTATGGCCCTAGGGGACCCCCGGTGCCCCGGGAAGGTCACCTTGATTCCTGAACTCAGATATCACCCATGTCGCCCGTTTTTGGGCCAAAACATTGGCATCGCATAAAATCGCCTTACCAGATACCCAATAACCGACCCTAGGGGCCTCCCATGTCCCATAGGGATCTCCCGTTTGATATGGGCCGAAAATATTAACTTCGAAAACTTTGCGTAAAATGGCGCAGAACAGGTCCCCTAGAGCATTCCCGGGGCCTGGTTGCCGTTTTCGCCCGATATTTTTTCGGGGACTCTATTATGGGACACCCAGTGGCCCGGGAGGGGCACCTTGATTCCCGAACTTAGATATCACCCATGTCGCCCGTTTTTGGGCCAAAACATTGGCATCTCATAAAACCGCCCATACAGGGGACCCAATAACCGACCCTAGGGGCCTCCCATGTCCAATAGGGGTCTCCCATATGATTTGGACCGAAAATATTAGCGTCGAAAACTTTGCGTAAAGTGACCCAAAACACGTCCCTCAGAGCATTCCCGAGGCCTGGTTGCCGTTTTCGCCCGAAATTTTTTCGGGGACTCTATGATGGCCCTAGGGGACCCCCGGTGCCCCGGGAGGGTCACCTTTAATTCCCGAACTCAGATATCACCCATGTCGCCCGTTTTTGGGCCAAAATATTTACATCGCGTAAAACCGCCCTAACAAGCCTATCAGGGACCCAATAACCGACCCTAGGGGCCTCCCATTTCCCATAGGGGTCTCCCGTATGATATGGGCCAAAAATATTAACGTCGAAAATTTTGCGTAAAATGGCCCAAAACACGTCCCTAGAGCATTCCTGGGGCCCGGTTGCCGTCTTCACCCGAAATTTTTTCTGTGACTCTATTATGGCCCTAGGGGACCCTCGGTGCCTCGGGAGGGTCACCTTGATTCCTGAACTCAGATATCACCCATGTCGCCCTTTTTTGGGCCAAAACAATGGCATCGCGTAAAATCGCCCTTACAAGCCTATCAGGGACCCAATAATCAATCCTATGGGTAGGGATGGCAGTGGGGCGGATACAGGTGGATACCGCTCCGCATCCGCCCAGTTGGGGCGGGGATGGGGGAGTGCTAGGTGGGGATGGTTTTGATAAAGCAAAACCATCGTGGGGATGGGGCGGAGGTGGTTGCCTCCTTCACCCAGTGGATACCCGTTGGAGCCCCGCCCCACCTTATACCCGCTTACCCGCCCTGCCTCATACCCATCTGCCCCGCCTCATACCCACATAATAATAAAAAATGTAAAATATAAATATGTAAAATATTATTTTTCCAAATATATAAAAATTTCTACTCCTATTGCTTATGAAAAAGCTCAAATTTTTCCGTGCAAATTATCTTGGGTGAATATTATGCTGATTCAGATGTGGGATTCGTTTCTTTTCAGGCGGGTATAAAGCAAATACGGATATCGTCCCGATAAATGGAGCGGAGGTGGATACCCGCCGGGTAAGTGGGGTGGGGGTGGATTTGGGATCTCCGACCCGTGGTGAGGATGGGGCGGGTGGCGGAATCGAAATATCCAGGTGGGTGGGGGGATGGATCTACCTATATCCACTACCGCCCCGCCCCATTGTCATCCCTACCTATGGGCCTCCCATGTCCCCTAGGGATCTCCCGTACGATATGGGCCGAAAATATTAACGTCGAAAACATTGCGTAAAATGGCCCAAAACACGTCCCCTAGAGCATTCCCGGGGCCCGGTTGCCGTTTTCACCCAAAATTTTTTCGGGGACACTTTTATGGCCCTAGGGGACCCCCCGTGCCCCGGGAAAGGTCACCTTGATTCCCAAACTCAAATATCACCCATGTCGCCCGTTTTTGGGCCAAAACATTGGCATCACGTATAACCGCCCTTACAAGCCTATCAGGGACCCAATAACCGACCCTATGGGCCTCCCATGTGCCATAGGGGTCTCCCGAACGATATGGGCCAAAAATATTAATGTCGAAAACTTTGCGTAAAATAGCCCAAAACACGTCCCCTAGAGCATTCCTGGGGCCCGGTTGCCGTTTTCGCCCAAAATTTTTTCGGGGACTCTATTATGGCCCTAGGGGACCCCCTGTGCCCCGGGAGGGGCACCTTTATTCCCGAACTAAGATATCACCCATGTCGCCCGTTTTTCTGCCCAAACATTGGCATCGCATTGGCATCGCATGTCGCGTTTTTTTTCTCTCTCTAAAATGCTCTCCTCTCTCCTCAACAGCGCTCGTTAACCACCATTAACAGCCCTGAGTTCAATGGGGAAGAAAGAGAAATCAAAGCGAGGGAATGGAAATGACGATGAGGATGTGGGGAAATCGACAGCACCACCTTGTCCCACGAAAAATGTGACACAACGAAAACGCTCGAGCGGAAATCAGGAAACCCTAGGTCGTGCTGTGAGGAATCTCACGGATGAATTGGAGGACCCAGATATCATGACACCTGATGCACGCACTGAAACTGTGCAAAAAATGGAATTAGCGAACGAAAAGATCAAGTCTTGGTTGTCGAAGATGAAGGAAAGGGCAAACAATCAAGGCTCGGATAAGGAAGAGGTTGAAGTTGCAAAACAAGGCAAAAAACAGCAATTTGCAGATACAGGTAAAACATTTGCTTGGGAAAAATTTGACATAACTAAGCTTAAAAATGCTGGTTTTAAATTGGAATTTATAGCACCTGTGATGATCGAAGGAAAACCTGTAGGAGAAATTAATTTCAAGGACATAAAGTCTGAAATTAATTACTGGAATCAATCTGTGGTTTGCTATGTCATGGGGTCAAGGCCACCTATCAATGTGCTTAGTGGTTTTCTTAGGAGAATTTGGTCGAAGAGGGGAATGAACAAAATAGTAATGATGAAAAATGGGCTAGTTCTTGTTAGATTTGATTCAATGGAACAGAGAGATGATGTGCTAGAGGAAGGGGTTTATCACTTTGATAATAAACCCATGATTGTGAGACCTTGGTCTGAGAATATAGACTATGCTCACGTGGAGCTCACATCTGTTCCTATCTGGGTTAAATTCCCTGGTCTGAATGTCAAGTATTGGAATGCAATGGGGCTGAGTAAAATTGCAAGCTTAGTAGGCAAACCAATGATGGCTGACAGGAACACTGAACTGAAAGTAGGGATTCAGTATGCCAGGGTACTGATTGAAGTGGAGATAGGGGGAGAATATCCTGATAAGGTGCACTATAAGAATGAAAGAGGGAACCTAGTGGAGCAAGAAGTTGAGTATGACTGGAAACCTGTACTGTGCAACTACTGCAAACAACATGGACACAGTGAGCCTGAATGCAGGAAAAAGAAAGTAATACAGGAGCCTGTGACTCAAGCAGTGCTTGTGCAGCAACTACCTGTTCAGCAAGGAAAACCAAGAACACAGCAATGGCAGAATGCAGGGAGAGGCAGAGGTAGAATGGGCAATGCAGGGAGAGGGATGAGGGCTGGGAGAGGATACTACAGACAAGTCCAACAGACTAACAATGCTACAACTCAGTTACAGAATCCCTTTGATTTACTGCAAAGTGTAGATGGGGAACAGGAGGGGAGGCAAGCATAAGGTCAAGAAACAGTGCCAGGAATACAGGGAGATCAGTCATCAGAGGAAGTGCCAGTACATGACTGCATTGAAGAATGTTTACTATAAGACTGAGCTGGTCTGGATGAGGAGATGGAGATCCAGGAACTTGAAGTGTTCTGAGGGTCAGAATCAGAATTCAGCAGTGCAGTAGCAAGAGAAGATAAACAGCAAGGGTAACAGTTGGCAAACGGAATTTGTGAAATTCAATTAAATTTGTTTTGTAAGTGATGAAAACTGTGCAGAAAGTCCAGCAGGAAAAATCAGAAGCAGAGTTCAACGGCTCAGCAGAAGGAGAAAGATGCAGAATCCAGTAGGTTAACAAGGCTAGAGAATCTGTAATAGATTAGTTAACTATATTATGTATTTTGCTGTAAATCAGGAACATTTGTTTGTGTATGTTCCAGATATGGGGGGCCACTGGATGTAGTGAGGAACTCCAGTAATGTTTTTGGTTTGTAGGGTTGTAAAGGGATGTAGAAATAAGGAAACCTACCTAGTAGGCGGCCCTGGATATGCATTGCCTATGTGCTGTAATCATGCTACATTACAGCTAGCAATAATACAATTTCTGACTTGCACCAAAAACATTGGCATCGCGTAAAACTGCCCTTAGAAGCCTATCAGGAATCCAATAACCGACCCTAGGGGCCTCCCATGTCCCATAGGGGTCTCCCGTACGATATGGGCCGAAAATATTAATGTCGAAAACTTTGCGTAAAATGGCCCAAAACACGTCTTCTAGAGCATTCCCGGGGCATGGGCGCTCACGGGGCCCGGTCATGGTGCTGCGTCGTTGGGTCATGGTGTTGCATCGTGTTGCATCGCATGGGTCATGGTGCTGCATCATGTTGCATCGCATGGGTGATGGTGCTGCATCGTGTTGCATCGTGATGCAACGCATGGGTCATGGTGTTGCATCGTGCTGCAATGCATGGGTCATGGTGCTGCATCATGTTGAATCGTGCTGCAACGCATGGGTCATTGTGCTGCATCGTGCTGCAACGCATGGGTCATGGTACTGCATCGTGTTGCATCGTGCTGCGACACATGGGTCATGGTGCTGCATCGTGCTGCAACGCATGGGTCATGGTGTTGCAACGTCATGGGTCATGGTGCTGCAACGCCAAGGGTCATGGTGCTGCGTCATGGGACATGGGTCATGGTGCTGCAACGCCAAGGGTCATGGTGCTGCGTCATGGGACATGGGTCATGGTGCTGCGTCATGGGACATGGGACAAGGGGCTGCGTCATGGGCCATGGGACATGGGACAGGGTGATGCGTCATGGGACATGGGACATGGGACAAGGTGCTGCGTCATGGGACATGGGTCATGGTGCTGCGTTATGGGACATGGGACAAGGTGCTGCGTCATGGGACATGGGACAAGGTGCTGCGTCATAGGACATGGGACATGGGACAAGGTGCTGCGTCATGGGACATGGGACATGGGACAAGGTGCTGCAGCGTCATG
>CM076152.1:20395000-20415000 GCA_038025085.1 Tetragonia tetragonoides
CATATATCACGCATGTCGCCCATTTTTGGGCCAAAACATTGGCATCACGTAAAGCCGCCCTTACAAGCCTATCAGGGACCGAATAACCGACCCTAGGGGCCTCCCATGTCCCATAGGGTTCTCCCGTACGATATGGGCCGAAAATATTAATGTCGAAAACTTTCCGTAAAATGGCCCAGAACACGTCCCCTAGAGCATTCCCGGGGCCCCGTTGCCGTTTTCGCCCGAAAATTTTTTGGGGACTCTATTATGGCCCGAGGGGACCCCCGGTGCCCCAGGAGGGTCACCTTGATTCCCGAACTCAGATATCACCCATGTCGCCCGTTTTTGGGCCAAAACATTGGCATCAGGAATCTGTAGTAGCTTATTTCACTGTATTTTGTATTAGATGTGTTTTGCTTTGCTGTAAGTTAGGAAGTTTTGTTTATTTTTCTCTGAAATGAGGAACCACTTGATGTAATGTGGATACTCTAGTTTTGTATTAGGGTTGTTTGGTTGCAAAGGGATGTAGAAAAAAGGAACCCTACCTAGTAGGTGGCCTTGGATTTACATTGCCTATGGACTGTAATCGTGCTACATTACAGTTAGTAATAATACATTTTCTGACTTGCACCAAAAAAAAAACATTAGCATCGCGTCTTGGTGATTTCTCTCTCGGGCATGGTAGCAGCTTGCTAGCATGATCGGTGCTATGGCGGGGGGAGGTCGTGGTCGGGGGACAATGTGAAGAAACCAAGGACATCGTGGTGGCAGGAATGGTTCTGTGGGTGGTTCTAAGAATGGCGTAACTGGAGAAACACTAAATGCTTCTCGCGTTGCGAGGAATCTGAATCTGGAACTGGAAAACTTGAGTGCTGAGCAATTAGATGGTGCAATTCGATTAATTACTTTTGTATTTAGTCCTCTTGATGCTAGAACCTAGAAGAAGGTGAGAGAAGAGCTTAAATCGGTATTGCAAGATAGAGCAGGCAACACTCAATCTTGGGCGGATGAAACTGACGCTGCAATACCAGACCCTGGTAAGTCTCCAACTCCATGGGATAAATTTGACGTCTCAAAATTGAGTTCAGCTGGATTGAAACTCAATTATATTGCTCCAATTGATTGTGATGGGAAGAAAATTGGGAAGATTGATATGGATGATATATAGGAGGAAGTGGATTATTGGTGCTCTTCTGTTGTATGTTTTATTATGGAAGCTAAACTTCCTTTTGCAATAATGAATGGGTTTATTAGGCGAATTCGGAAACAATATGGTGTTGATAAAGTGGTAATGATGAAAAATGGACTAACACTGGTGCATTTTGAGTCAGAAATTGGACGCGATAGTGTGTTAGAAGCTGGAATTTTTCATTTTGATAGTAAAACTCTAATTGTGAGGCCATGGGGGAATAATTTGGAGGAAATAAATGAGAATGTGTCATCTGTGCCAATCTGGGTTCGTCTGCATAATCTGGATGTTAGGTACTCGAGTCCCAGGGGAATCAGCAAGATCTATAGTTTGTTGGGTCAACCTATTATGGTTGATAAGAACACAGAACTCAAAATGGGGATTGACTATGTTCGTGCACTAGTGGATGTGGAACTGAAGGGCAATTTCCTGAAGAAATTATCTATGAGGATGCCATGGGGAGGTTGATAACTCAGGAGGTTGAGTATGAGTGGCAACCTGTAAAATCTACATATTGTAAGCTCCTTGGACATGAAGAAGCTAAATGCAGGAAGAAGTTGCCAAGGAAACAATGGCAGCCTAAGCAGCCCATTGCAGTCACTAAGGACAAGCAAGCTGCTGTAGCCTCTGGTGCAGGGCCAAATCTAGTGCAGACTCCTCCTTCACAGATTGTGCAACAAGCTACTGCTTCTATTCAGACAGGAGAAGCTGGTGGGGGATGGAGAATTGTACAGAATCATGCTAGGAAGAAGAATCAAGAGGATCAGGGGATGAATGTCACAAATTCATTTGAACTACTCAATGGGGTTGATGTAGAAACTGGAGCTGCAGAGACCATAATAATGCCAGAGGTTCCGGGGCTGCTTGATGCCCATGGATAGACTTCTCTCCTGGAATGATAGAGGCCTGAATTGGCCAAATAAGCAAAGAGAAATATCTCTCTTTTGCAAGAAGAATAATTTTGGCTTTTGTAGTTTCTTGGAAACAAAAATTAAATCCCAAAAAATAGCTGAAGCTTATGCTAGGATTTGTGAAGGATGGGGACATTTTATTAATCACCAGCATCATCACCTGGGGAGAGTCTGGATCTTTTGGAGACAGGACACCTTTCATGTCAATATTGAAGCGTCATCTGCTTAATTTGTTCACTGCAAGATTACTCACAGAGCTACTGGTAATACATTCTTATGTTCTTGTGTATATGCTTTTAATGATGCAAATGCTAGAATTGAGTTATGGAATGACTTGAATTCTTTGAAATGGACTATGACTATGCCATGGCTACTTATGGGGGATTTTAATTGCATGCTTCATCCTGGGGATAGGCTAGGAGGAAATCCTGTAACATATGCAGATATTAGAGACTTTAAAGCATGTATTGATAACTGTCAACTACAAGACCTCAAATGGACTGGATGTTAGTTCACATGGAGTAATAGGCAGGAGGATGGGGATAGAGTGTGGTCAAAGTTGGATAGGGTATTGGTTAATGGGCAATGGATACAGGATTTTGTGGATTCTGAAGCTCTATTTCTTCCTGAGGGGTTGTCTGATCATTCCCCTGCTGCCGTATCTATCCACTCCCAGACTAAAAGGCATGCTCAACCTTTTAAGTTCTGTGATATGTGGATAGATGATCCTCAATTTCATACACTTGATGAGAATGCTTGGCATGCAGAAATTGGGGGATGCAAGATGTATAAGGTAGTGCAGAAAATGAAGTTACTGAAGGGGTCTCCTAAGAAACTTCACAGACAAATATGCAGATATCACTGGGCAGGTGGATATGGCTAGAAATAAATTGCTAAATTAGCAGGTGGAAATTCATAAAAATCCTGCAAATTTAGGGTTACAATACCAGGAGAAAATGGCTAGAAGGGAGTTTTTGGAAATCAATTTGGCAAGTGAGAAGCTTCTGAAGCAGAGGAGTAAAGCAGTCTGGATTAGGCTTGGGGACAATAATTATGCATATTTTCATGCAGTTATTAAGCAACGCAGGCATAAGGGGAGAATTACTTCTATTACTGAAGAGAATGGAGCCTGTACTAATGATCCAGAAATGACTACAAAGCATTTTGTTAAATATTTCAGAGATATGCTGGGGAATGCAATGCCAAGGGTCCCAATTGAGCAGGGGGTGATGAGTCATGGGCCTGTTTTGAATGTCCAGCAGCAACTACAGTTGATTGCTCCTTTTACACATGAAGGCATTAAAAAAGCATATTTTTCAATTCCCAACTCCAAGAGCCCAGGCCCAGATGGGTATAGTGGAGGGTTTTTTAAAGCAGCATGGCCTATTATAGGTGGGGAGGTGATTGAGGCAGTTCAAGATTTTTTTCAGATTGGGAGACTCTTGAAAAGCATTAATACCACAGCCATTGCCCTTGTTCCAAAAGTTGATAATGCATCCAATGCTGCTGAATACAGGGCCATTGCCTGCTGGAATGTCTTGTATAAGGGCATATCCAAGCTTATATGCTCCAGATTGAAGAAGATCTTGCCTGGGATTGTGAAGAATTAGGGGGCATTTGTAGCTGGCAGATCTATTGCTCACAATTTTTTTATAAGCCAGGACATCATTAGACTTTATGGTAGACAGAATACATCCCCTAGATGCCTTATGAAGATTGATTTGAGGAAGGCCTATGACACTGTTAATTGGAGATTCATAATGGAATTACTGGAAGGTTTTAAGTTTCCTAGTAAATTCTGCAAATGGCTGGAACAATGTATAATGACAACCAGCTTCTCAATGGTTATTAATGGAGAATTATGTGGTTTCTTTCAAGGGGGCAGAGGTTTGAGACAAGTAGATCTAGTTTCACCTTTGCTTTTTGTCTTGGCAATGGAGTATCTGACAAGAAAGATCCAGATGGAGGCACAACAGTCAGACTTCTCCTTCCATCCTCTATGTAGAAGACTGAAGCTTGTTAGTCATAGTTGGTATTGGCAGAAAGTGAATAAAATTAAGGAGAAATTTAGAGGTGGATATGTCCTGGATACACAGTGGGAACAAAGCAGTAGTGGGAAATACACTATCAGTACAGGCTACAGATGGCTTATGGGGATGCAGGAGAAGTTGCCTGTGGCCAGACAGATATGGAATGGAACTACTACACCTAATCATGCTTTTGTGTTGTGGGTAGCTTCTATGAACAGGCTCCTCACCAAAGACAGGCTTGTCAGATTTCAGATTCAATGGGTTGACCCTGTGTGCAGCTTGTGCAGGGTGGAAAATGAGAGTTGTGATCACCTTATGTGGTAGTGTGAGTACACTAAGGTTTTGTTTCAGAAAGCTTTTAGCTGGTTGGGACTTGTCAAAAAACCAGAGAACTTGCATAGAATACTCAGATGGGAAGACAGAAAGCCTTGGAGAAGAGTAAAGAAGCATGCAGTCTTTGCTACATTAGCTGCTGTGGTGTACCATGTATGGCTGGAAAGAAACAGGGGTATTTTCAAGAAGACAACAATACCTGTGATGCAGATCCTAGATATGATTAAACTCAATGTCTGTATTAGAATTAAATTTGTATTTTTCTGCATCTAAATCTGTAATAATGAGTAGATAGATTATGTCATTAGGTGTGTAGAGAGCCTATTAGCTTGTTATCCTCGTTGGAAGCAGGTTAAGTAGGTTGTGTATGGTTGTTATGGCTGTTTTGGTCTTGGTAATAAAATAATTAATTTGTTACCAAAAAAACATTGGCATCGCGTAAAACCGCCCATACAAGCCTATCAGGGACCCAATAACCGACCCTAGGGGCCTCCCATGTTCCATAGGGGTCTCCCGTACGATATGGGCCGAAAATATTAACGTCGAAAACTTTGCGAAAAATGGCCCAGAACACGTCCCCTAGAGCATTCCCGGGGCTCGGTTGCCATTTTCGCCCGAAATTTTTTCAGGGACTCTATTATGGCTCTGGAGGACCCCGATGCCCCGGGAGGGTCACCTTGATTCCCGAACTCAGATATAACCCATGTCGCCCGTTTTTATATGGAATGTTAGAGGCCTAAATGGCCCAAATAAGCAGAGGGATGTGGCCCTCTATTGTAAAAAAAATAAATGTGGTTTGGTGGCTTTTCTTGAAACAAAAATTAGATTAGATAATTTGGAAAAATGCAAAAAATCCTTCATGCCAGAATGGGAATCCTTTAGTAACCATAATGAACATAGACTTGGCAGAATTTGGATTAGATGGTTGCCTAAATATTTCCATGTTGAAATTATTTTATCCTCTGTGCAAATGGTCATATGTAAAGTGAAAAATATGGAGAGGAAAAAGGATTTTGTGTTAAGTTTTATATATGGAATGAATGAAAAAGAAGAGAGGAAGCAACTGTGGAAGGATATTAATGATTTTACTACTGTCTGCAACAAACCATGGATTGTTGGGGGAGACTTCAACAATGTCCTGCTACCTGGGAACAGACAAGGTGGCCTGCCAGTAACTCTTGCTGAAATACAGGATTTCAAAGCCTGTATTGACAGCAGTTTCCTCACTGAAATGAGGTGGTCTGGGTGCCAATTTACCTGGAATAATAGGCATGAGGGGGGGGGGGGGAAGAGTATACTCTAAGATAGACTGGGCCTTTGTCAACAGCTTGTGGGTACAGGAGTTTGACCAATGCACTCTACAGTTCATGCCAGAGGATGTATCTGATCATACCCCTATCTGCATTACTCTTCACAAAAACATAACTATAAATAAATCCCCCTTTAAATTCTTCAATATGTGGTGCCTTCACTCTGAATTCCTAGCCTTGGTGCAGCAAGCATGGAATTGTAGAATAAAAGGCACAAAAATGTTTAGGGTTTACCAAAAACTGAAAAGTGTAAAACATGCCCTGAAAAAGCTTAACAGAACTGAATTCAGTGATATTTTAGCCCAGGCTGATATTGCAAGATCAGTAATGAATCAAGCCCAAGCAGAAGCAAACAAAGAGCCTTTGAATGAGATATTGCAGAAGGGAGAAATCAAGGCTAGGAGTAGGTTCAATGAACTGAATATGGCAGCTGAGATCTTCCTACAACAAAAGAGTATGGCTAAATGGGTGCAATTGGGAGATGGAAATAATCAGTTTTTCCATGCAATTATGAAACAAAGAAGGCAACAAAACAGACTACACTCCATAAAGACACAAGAGGGCATCTTACTGGAGGACAATGACCAGATTATTGAAGAATTTGTGGGGTTTTACAGGTGTATGTTGGGGATATCAGGCTCTAGAGGTACTTCAGCAGAGGAGAGTTTCTTTTCAGCAGGAAATAAACTTAATATGCAACAACAACTTACCATCATGTCACCAGTGACTGCTGAGGAAGTACAGAGAGCTATGTTTGACATTGACAGCAATAAAAGCCCAGGCCCTGATGGCTTTGGCTCAGGTTTTTTCAAAGAAACATGGAGCATTGTGGGGGAAGAAGTGACCAGTGCAATTATAGATTTTTTTGAGACCTCTAAAATGCTTAAAGAAGTAAATGCAACTAACCTTTGTCTTGTGCAGAAGATAGAAAACTCAGAAAAGGCTTCTGATTTCAGACTTATAGCATGCTGCAACACCATATACAAATGCATCTCCAAGATCCTCTGTGGGAGATTGGCAACAGTGCTACCTGATCTCATCTCTGTAAACCAGGGTGCTTTTGTGGCACAGAGGTCAATTGTACACAACATCATGATATGTCAGGACCTAATCAAGCACTACAACAGGAAGCAATCCTCACCTAGATGCTTGATGAAGATAGACCTTAGGAAAGCATATGACACAATCCACTGGAGATTTATCAAAGAGATGCTGCAAGGGTATGGGTTCCTAGTCAAGTTCATGGGCTGCATACTTGAATGTATACAAACTGCAAGTTTCAGCATCAACATAAATGGAGGGAAGCATGGATATTTTCTTGCTAAACGAGGCATCAGGCAGGGGGACCCAGTATCTCCATTGATTTTTGTGCTGGTCATGGAATATCTCTCAAGAATTCTGAAAATAGCATGCATGGATAAAAGCTTCAGTTGGCACCCAATGTGCAAGGAACTGGCACTGAGTCACTTGTGCTTTGCTGATGACTTGATGTGTTTCTGCAAAGCATCCCCTGAATTTGTAAGTATAATGATGAATTGCATTAACTACTTTGCACAAGCTACTGGCCTGTATGCGAACAAGGAGAAATCCAACCTGTACATAGCTGGTGTGAATGAGGAAAGTAAAAAAGAACTGTTAGCAATATCTGGGTTCAGGGAGGGCACACTACCTATGAAGTATCTAGGAGTTCCACTTTCCCCTTCAAAATGGAGTAAAATTGACTGTGAGTGCTTGGTTGATAAAATGACATGAAAATTGCAGATTTGGGCTTCTAGGAATCTCTCATATGCAGGAAGAGCTCAACTTATAAATTCTGTGTTGTTTTCTATACATGTGTACTGGGCTAGCATATTTATACTACCTGCAGGGGTACTTAAAAGGGTAGAACAAAAATGCAGAGATTTCCTATGGGGATCCACTGATCAAAAGCAGAAAACCAGTCTGGTGGCTTGGGATATGGTGTGCAGACCTAGGAAAAATGGGGGCTTAAACATAAAAAACTACAAATGGTTTAATATTGCACTAAATGGGAAACATATCTGGGATTTAGTCACAAAAAAAGATACCTTGTGGGTAAAATGGATTAATGGAATATATCTGAAAGGTACCAACTTCTGGAACTATGCACCAGTCTGGGGTGCCAGTTGGTACTGGAATAAACTCAACAAAATCAAACGATATTTCCAGGAGCATTATAAAATTAGAGGGGTCTGGAAAGGAGATGCTGATGGATGCTATACAGCTGCAAGGGGTTACAGCACTCTGATAGGAGCTATGCCAAAGTATAGACATGTCAATTTGATTTGGGGAAGGGTAACCATGCCAAGACACAGCTTCTGTTTATGGCTAGCTCAGCAGGGAAGACTACTAACTAAGGACAGATTGCAGAAAATGGGTTTTTTGAATGGGGATGTTGTTTGCAATCTGTGTAAAGCTAAGCCAGAAGACCATAATCACCTTTTCTTCAGCTGCAGTGTGGCAACAGGTGTATTAGATCAACTGAGATGCTGGTTGCAGATTACACCAAGAGCAAAAACAATTCAGGGCATGCTGAACTGGATAACTAGGCAGAAATGTTCAATTTTCAGGAAAGAAGTGTATGCAGCAGGGCTTGCAGCAGCTGTATACTGGGTATGGAGAGGTAGGAATATCAAGCACTTTGTGGGAAACAGTCTATCTATATCACAGACCATGCAGCAGATACAGCAATCAGTGAGGACCAGAATGCAGCAATGCAGCTGGCTGAGAAAGATCAACAGCAGGGATAAAAAATGGGTAGAGAGATTTTAAGCTGATCTGTGTACCACAGCAGACCCAGCAGATAGGCAGGACCAGACTACAGGAGAGGTTTTTGCAGGAAAAAACAGAAGAAATGCAGGACCCCAGTACCTGTAAAGGGAGCTAGACAGTAGAGTGATGTGGATCAGCTTGATTGGGCACAGCAGGTAGATGAAGCAAGAAAGAAGGAGGAATGAATCAGCTCCTGGAAGTTTTTGTTGTAATATTTTTAGATATAAATGTTTTTGTATTTTGCTGTAAGTCAGAAATAATTTTTGCAAATTGTAATGTTTTCAGATTGTGAAGAATTAGGGGGCATTTGTAGTTGGCAGATCTATTGCTAACAATTTTTTTTATAAGCCAGGATATCATTAGACTTTATGGTAGACAGAATACATCCCCTAGATGCCTTATGAAGATTGATTTGAGGAAGGCCTATGACACTGTTAATTGGAGATTCATAATGGAATTACTGGAAGGTTTTAAGTTTCCTAGTAAATTCTGCAAATGGCTGGAACAATGTATAATGACAACCAGCTTCTCAATGGTTATTAATGGAGAATTATGTGGTTTCTTTCAAGGGGGCAGAGGTTTGAGACAAGTAGATCTAGTTTCACCTTTGCTTTTTGTCTTGGCAATGGAGTATCTGACAAGAAAGATCCAGATGGAGGCACAACAGTCAGACTTCTCCTTCCATCCTCTATGTAGAAGACTGAAGCTTGTTAGTCTTTGCTTTGCAGATGACCTTCTGCTGTTTTGCAATGGTAAAGCTAGCTCTGTGAGTATACTTCATGATTGTTTGCAACAATTTGCTGCAACATCAGGTCTGGGGGTGAATTCAATGAAATCATGCATTTATACAACTGGTATAAAACAGGAAATTGAGGAGAAGATTCTGAATTTAACTGGGTTTGTGAAGGGGAATTTCCCTATGAAATATCTGGGACTGCCTCTATCCCCTACTAAGTGGAGTAAAACTGATTCTCAGCTGCTTATTGATAAAATAACCTGTAGAATCAAATGCTGGTCTAGCAGGCTCCTGTCTTATGTAGGGAGGACTCAATTGATTAACTCAGTCCTCTTTTCATTGCAAGTTTACTGGGCATCCATGTTTGTTTTGCCACAGGACATTGTGAAACTGATTGAGCAGATATGCAGGAAATTCTTATGGGGGCAGGATGTCAGGAAAACACCCCTTGTATCTTGGGAACAGGTCTGCAAGCCTAGATCAGGAGGTGGACTGAGTATTAAGAGATGTAAAGAATGGAATACAACAGCTATGGGTAAGCATATATGGGCTGTGTCTTCTAAACAGGATGTACTATGGGTTAATTCCATATATATGAAACAACAATCTTTCTGGGAGCATGAGGGGAAGGGGAGTCATAGTTGGTATTGGCAGAAACTGAATAAAATTAAGGAGAAATTTAGAGGTGGATATGTCCTGGATACACAGTGGGAACAAAGCAGTAGTGGGAAATACACTATCAGTACAGGCTACAGATGGCTTATGGGGATGCAGGAGAAGTTCCCTGTGGCCAGACAGATATGGAATGGAACTACTACACTAATCATGCTTTTGTGTTGTGGGTAGCTTCTATGAACAGGCTCCTCACCAAAGACAGGCTTGTCAGATTTCAGATTCAATGGGTTGACCCTGTGTGCAGCTTGTGCAGGGTGGAAAATGAGAGTTGTGATCACCTTATGTGGTAGTGTGAGTACACTAAGGTTTTGTTTCAGAAAGCTTTTAGCTGGTTGGGACTTGTCAAAAAACCAGAGAACTTGCACAGAATACTCAGATGGGCAGACAGAAAGCCTTGGAGAAGAGTAAAGAAGCATGCAGTCTTTGCTACATTAGCTGCTGTGGTGTACCATGTATGGCTGGAAAGAAACAGGGGCATTTTCAAGAAGACAACAATACCTGTGATGCAGATCCTAGATATGATTAAACTCAATGTCTGTACTAGAATTAAATTTGTATTTTTCTGCATCTAAATCTGTAATAATGAGTAGATACATTATGTCATTAGGTGTGTAGAGAGCCTATTAGCTTGTTATCCTCGTTGGAAGCAGGTTAAGTAGGTTGTGTATGGTTGTTATGGCTGTTTTGGTCTTGGTAATAAAACAATTAATTTGTTACCAAAAAAACATTGGCATCGCGTAAAACCGCCCATACAAGCCTATAAGGGACCCAATAACCGACCCTAGGGGCCTCCCATGTTCCATAGGGGTCTCCCGTACGATATGGGCCGAAAATATTAACGTCGAATACTTTGCGAAAAGTGGCCCAGAACACGTCCCCTAGAGCATTCCCGGGGCTCGGTTGCCATTTTCGCCCGAAATTTTTTCAGGGACTCTATTATGGCTCTGGAGGACCCCGATGCCCCGGGAGGGTCACCTTGATTCCCGAACTCAGATATAACCCATGTCGCCCGTTTTTATATGGAATGTTAGAGGCCTAAATGGCCCAAATAAGCAGAGGGATGTGGCCCTCTATTGTAAAAAAAATAAATGTGGTTTGGTGGCTTTTCTTGAAACAAAAATTAGATTAGATAAATTGGAAAAATGCAAAAAATCCTTCATGCCAGAATGGGAATCCTTTAGTAACCATAATGAACATAGACTTGGCAGAATTTGGATTAGATGGTTGCCTAAATATTTCCATGTTGAAATTATTTTATCCTCTGTGCAAATGGTCATATGTAAACTGAAAAATATGGAGAGGAAAAAGGATTTTGTGGTAAGTTTTGTATATGGAATGAATGAAAAAGAAGAGAGGAAGCAACTGTGGAAGGATATTAATGATTTTACTACTGTCTGCAACAAACCATGGATTGTTGGGGGAGACTTCAACAATGTCCTGCTACCTGGGAACAGACAAGGTGGCCTGCCAGTAACTCTTGCTGAAATACAGGATTTCAAAGCCTGTATTGACAGCAGTTTCCTCACTGAAATGAGGTGGTCTGGGTGCCAATTTACCTGGAATAATAGGCATGAGGGGGGGGGGGGGAAGAGTATACTCTAAGATAGACTAGGCCTTTGTCAACAGCTTGTGGGTACAGGAGTTTGACCATTGCACTCTACAGTTCATGCCAGAGGATGTATCTGATCATACCCCTATCTGCATTACTCTTCACAAAAACATAACTATAAATAAATCCCCCTTTAAATTCTTCAATATGTGGTGCCTTCACTCTGAATTCCTAGCCTTGGTGCAGCAAGCATGGAATTGTAGAACAAAAGGCACAAAAATGTTTAGGGTTTACCAAAAACTGAAAACTGTAAAACATGCCCTGAAAAAGCTTAACAGAACTGAATTCAGTGATATTTTAGCCCAGGCTGATATTGCAAGATCAGTAATGAATCAAGCCCAAGCAGAAGCAAACAAAGAGCCTTTGAATGAGATATTGCAAAAGGGAGAAATCAAGGCTAGGAGTAGGTTCAATGAACTGAATATGGCAGCTGAGATCTTCCTACAACAAGAGAGTATGGCTAAATGGGTGCAATTGGGAGTTGGAAATAATCAGTTTTTCCATGCAATTATGAAACAAAGACGGCAACAAAACAGACTACACTCCATAAAGACACAAGAGGGCATCTTACTGGAGGACAATGACCAGATTATTGAAGAATTTGTGGGGTTTTACAGGAGTATGTTGGGGATATCAGGCTCTAGAGGTACTTCAGCAGAGGAGAGTTTCTTTTCAGCAGGAAATAAACTTAATATGCAACAACAACTTACCATCATGTCACCAGTGACTGCTGAGGAAGTACAGAGAGCTATGTTTGACATTGACAGCAATAAAAGCCCAGGCCCTGATGGCTTTGGCTCAGGTTTTTTCAAAGAAACATGGAGCATTGTGGGGGAAGAAGTGACCAGTGCAATTATAGATTTTTTTGAGACCTCTAAAATGCTTAAAGAAGTAAATGCAACTAACCTTTGTCTTGTGCAGAAGATAGAAAACCCAGAAAAGGCTTCTGATTTCAGACCTATAGCATGCTGCAACACCATATACAAATGCATCTCCAAGATCCTCTGTGGGAGATTGGCAACAGTGCTACCTGATCTCATCTCTGTAAACCAGGGTGCTTTTGTGGCACAGAGGTCAATTGTACACAACATCATGATATGTCAGGACCTAATCAAGCACTACAACAGGAAGCAATCCTCACCTAGATGCTTGATGAAGATAGACCTTAGGAAAGCATATGACACAATCCACTGGAGATTTATCAAAGAGATGCTGCAAGAGTATGGGTTCCCAGTCAAGTTCATGGGCTGGATACTTGAATGTATACAAACTGCAAGTTTCAGCATCAACATAAATGGAGGGAAGCATGGATATTTTCTTGCTAAACGAAGCATCAGGCAGGGGGACCCAGTATCTCCATTGATTTTGGTGCTGGTCATGGAATATCTCTCAAGAATTCTGAAAATAGCATGCATGGATAAAAGCTTCAGTTGGCACCCAATGTGCAAGGAACTTGCACTGAGTCACTTGTGCTTTGCTGATGACTTGATGTGTTTCTGCAAAGCATCCCCTGAATCTGTAAGTATAATGATGAATTGCATTAACTACTTTGCTTAAGCTACTGGCCTGTATGCTAACAAGGAGAAATCCAACCTGTACATAGCTGGTGTGAATGAGGAAAGTAAAAAAGAACTGTTAGCAATATCTGGGTTCAGGGAGGGCACACTACCTATGAAGTATCTAGGAGTTCCACTTTCCCCTTCAAAATGGAGTAAAATTGACTTTGAGTGCTTGGTTGATAAAATGACAAGAAAATTGCAGATTTGGGCTTCTAGGAATCTCTCATATGCAGGAAGAGCTCAACTTATAAATTCTGTGTTGTTTTCTATACATGTGTACTGGGCTAGCATATTTATACTACCTGCAGGGGTACTTAAAGGGTAGAACAAAAATGCAGAGATTTCCTATGGGGATCCACTGATCAAAAGCAGAAAACCAGTCTGGTGGCTTGGGATATGGTGTGCAGACCTAGGAAAAATGGGGGCTTAAACATAAAAAACTACAAATGGTTTAATATTGCACTAAATGGGAAACATATCTGGGATTTAGCCACAAAAAAAGATACCTTGTGGGTAAAATGGATTAATGGAATATATCTGAAAGGTACCAACTTCTGGAACTATGCACCAGTCTGGGGTGCCAGTTGGTACTGGAATAAACTCAACAAAATCAAACGATATTTCCAGGAGCATTATACAATTAGAGGGGTCTGGAAAGGAGATGCTGATGGATGCTATACAGCTGCAAGGGGTTACAGCACTCTGATAGGAGCTATGCCAAAGTATAGACATGCCAATTTGATTTGGGGAAGGGTAACCATGCCAAGACACAGCTTCTGTTTATGGCTAGCTCAGCAGGGAAGACTACTAACTAAGGACAGATTGCAGAAAATGGGTTTTTTGAATGGGGATGTTGTTTGCAATCTGTGTAAAGCTAAGCCAGAAGACCATAATCACCTTTTCTTCAGCTGCAGTGTGGCAACAGGTGTATTAGATCAACTGAGATGCTGGTTGCAGATTACACCAAGAGCAAAAACAATTCACGGCATGCTGAACTGGATAACTAGGCAGAAATGTTCAATTTTCAGGAAAGAAGTGTATGCAGCAGGGCTTGCAGCAGCTGTATACTGGGTATGGAGAGGTAGGAATATCAAGCACTTTGTGGGAAACAGTCTATCTATATCACAGACCATGCAGCAGATACAGCAATCAGTGAGGACCAGAATGCAGCAATGCAGCTGGCTGAGAAAGATCAACAGCAGGGATAAAAAATGGGTAGAGAGATTTTAAGCTGATCTGTGTACCACAGCAGACCCAGCAGATAGGCAGGACAAGACTACAGGAGAGGTTTTTGCAGGAAAAAACAGAAGAAATGCAGGACCCCAGTACCTGTAAAGGGATCTAGACAGTAGAGTGATGTGGATCAGCTTGATTGGGCACAGCAGGTAGATGAAGCAAGAAAGAAGGAGGAATGAATCAGCTCCTGGAAGTTTTTGTTGTAATATTTTTAGATATAAATGTTTTTGTATTTTGCTGTAAGTCAGAAATAATTTTTGCAAATTGTAATGTTTTCAGAGATGGTGAGAAACAATTTTTGAAAATTGTAATGTTTACAGAGAGCGTGAACCACTGTCTGTAGTGAGTTGCACCAGATTGAAGGGATGTAAGGTAGTAGAGGGGTGTAGCAAAAAGGAACCCTACCTAGTAGGTGGCCTTGGATCTGCATTGCCTAAGGACTGTAATCTTGTTACATTACAGAGAGCAATAATACAATTTCTGACTTGCACCAAAAAAAAAACATTGGCATGAGGAATGAAACAGTTCCAAGCAGAGTTGAAAACTTAAAAGAAGTTGTAATATTTTTAGCTATTTATGTTTTTGTATTTTGCTGTAAGTCAGAAATAATTTTTGCAAATTGTAATGTTTACAGAGATGGTGAGGAATAATTTTTGCAAATTGTAATGTCTACAGAGATGGTGAACCACTGCCTATAGTGAGTTGCACCAGATTGAAGGGTTGTAAGGTAGTAGAGGGATGTAGCAAAAAGGAACCCTACCTAGTAGGTGGCCTTGGATCTGCATTGCCTAAGGACTGTAATCTTGTTACATTACAGTGAGCAATAATACAATTTCTGACTTGCACCAAAAAAAAAAACATTGGCCTCCCGTAAAACTGCCCTTACAAGCTTATCGGGGACCCAATAACCGACCCTAGGGGCCTCCCATGTCCCATAGGGGTCTCCCGTACGATATGGGCCGAAAATATTAACATCGAAAACGTTGCGTAAAATGGCCCAAAACACATCCCCTAGAGCATTCTCGGGGCATGGGTGCTCACGGGGTCCGGTCATGGTGCTGCGTCGTTGGGTCATGGTGTTGCATCGTGTTGCACCGCATGGGTCATGGTGCTGCATCGTGTTGTATCGCATGGGTCATGGTGCTGCATCGTGTTGTATCGCATGGGTCATGGTGCTGCATCGTGCTGCAACGCATGGGTCATGGTGCTGCATCGTGTTGCATCGTGCTCCAACGCATGGGTCATCGTGTTGCATCGTGCTGCAACGCATGGGTCATGGTGCTGCAACCCATGGAACAAGGTGCTGCAACGCATGGGTCATGGTGCTGCAACGCCATGGGTCATGGTGCTGCAACGCCATGGGTCATGGTGCTGCGTCATGGGACATGGGACAAGGTGTTGCGTCATGGGACATGGGACAAGATGCCGCGTCAGGGGACATGGGACAAGGTGCTGCGTCATGGGACATGGGACATGGGAAAAGGTGCTGCGTCATGGGACATGGGAAATGGGACAAGGTGCTGCGTCATGGGACATCGGACATGGGACAAGGTGCTGCGTCATGGGACATGGGACATGGGACAAGGTGCTGCAGCTTCATGGGACAAGGGTGCTGCAGCGCCACCGGCCAAGGTTTTCATACTTAGCGCCTCTAGGACATGTTCTTTATACTTGGGACGTTTTCATACTTAGCACCCACATGACTTAGCATCTTTCCTTGACTCCTTCCTCGGCCGGTGGATTTATTCATGCTGAGCACCGTGCGTCCCTTGCATCCTTTGTAAAACCTCTTTTTTACCCAACATAGCAAGAATTGGAGATTTAGGGGGAATGGGGGGGGGGGGAATCGAAGCAAATAGAGATGAATCTCAGTGGATCGTGGCAGCAAGGCCACTCTACCACGTAAAATACCCTGTTGCATATTTAAGTCGTCTGCAAAGGATTCAACTCGCCGCTCAGTGGGAATTGTACTTCAAGGCGGTCGTCGCGGCGCATTCGCCGCGCTGGCTTAGCCTACTACACGTGCCTTTGGGGGCCGAGGCCCTTACTGCTGGTCGGCAATCGGGCGGCAAGCACATGCGTCACTTCTGGCCCGGATTCTGACTTAGAAGCGTTCAGTCATAATCCAGCACAAGGTAGCTTCATGCCACTGGCTTTTCAACCAAGCGCGATAACCAATTGTGTGAATCAACAGTTCTTCTCGTACTAGGTTGAATTACCATCGTGACACTGTCATCAGTAGGGTAAAACTAACCCGTCTCACGACGGTCTAAACCCAGCTCACGTTCCTTATTGGTGGGTGAACAATCCAGCACTTGGTGAATTCTGCTTCACAATGATAGGAACAGCCGACATCGAAGGATCAAAAAGCAACGTCGCTATGAACGCTTGGCTACCACAAGCCAGTTATCCCTGTGGTAACTTTTCTGACACCTCTAGCTTCAAATTCCGAAGATCTAAAGGATCGTTAGGCCACGCTTTCACAGTTCGTATTCGTACTGAAAATCAGAATCAAATGAGCTTTTACCCTTCTGTTCCACACGAGATTTCTGTTCTCGCTAAGCTCATCTTAGGACACCTGCGTTATCTTTTAACAGATGTGCCGCCCGAGCCAAATTCCCCACCTAACAATGTCCTCTGCCCGGATCGGCCCGCAAAGCGAGCCTATGTCACGTGCTAACTCTCACGCACCGAAACTGCCCTCAGCTAACCCCGCGCGCCGCCTAACTCACAGTCCCGTCGGAGTTACGCCTGGCTCCCATGAACTCCTTTTTCCTTTTCCTTCGCAGTGGACAACTTGACTTCTAGAGTACTTCCAACTTGTTCCGGCTGTGATTCCCATAGTCACGGTCTTGACATCATGTCATTGCGGAATGACCGTGCGTCTCGACTCTTGCGAGTCTCGACTGACCCAACACTACTGAGGTTTCCCTGTTCTTGATCCCACATGAACGAATACCACATTCTTATTCCATGTCACAGGGTAAGGCTCAATCAATGTGTCCACGATACCCACTTCTCCAATAAGACTAGCTTGCTTCACTGTAGCACCATGCTCGACATGCTAGCTGCTTCCCGGTGTTGGCTCTTACGCCCAACACTCGCCCCACTACACATCTTGGAGACCCACAATCATGGTCGCCCCTTTCTCAAGACACTCGTCGCTTCCTGTCGCCCACACCCTCGTGTGATGCTCGCCCAACTTATGTATCTTGCCTCTGGTTCAAACCCACGATGTAGCATCAACACTTCTTGGTGTATGACCAACGTCGTCGCCCGTTGTCCGACAATCTTTCACGATCACAAGCTTCATAGGAACATGGCCCTCGAATACCATTCGTCTACGAGGCCCCCATCATTGAGTGCTCCTTCCGTTCACTGGACATAATCATTGTTCACCTCAGCATGGCCTGGGAGCTCCTCAAGCTCCTCCCTTGCCCATGGACGTGTCAAGTCCAGGACGCGCGTCTCAAGTGTCCGGGCCACTATCCTCATCCCTAGCTTCACGCTCCTTCCGAGTAGTGTCCCGTCCCATTCAGCAGCCGAGAGTCATGCTCGCTCTCGTTGAGCTCATAGGCGGCCGACCTATGAGTGCGCCCCTCGTGCTCACGGTTCACTGTCCCCGACTCCGCCTCGAGGCCTCATCGAGTAGTTGTCCCGCTCACCCGAGTACCATACCTTGGCTAGGACATCCTTCGCATTATGGGAATGCCCAGAAGCATCCCCTTAGCTCCCACACAAGTGCACACGGGGTTGCCACATTCCCGTGCTACGGTGTCCCAACGCCCCGGGAGTATGTTGCAAAAGCTTCAGGACTCCACGTTGACCAGACCTTCCCGTTGGCCTGTCCCGAGTGCCTCGCCCCCTTGATCCTGTTCACGGATATAGCGTACCGCAACCGTCCCAAAATGGCAAGCCTCTCTATGAGGCATGACGCACACTACCAAGCTCGCCAGCTGCTTGGTAAGGCCCTCGGGATCCCATATCCCGAGAGGGCTCGATGCCGTCCTCTAGACGTGCAATCAAGCCCGCCCCCTTGCGGGGAAGCTCACTTAGGTAACATGGTGCTTGCCAAGCAACCATGCACCCAGGGGAGGTGGAGAGCTCAAACACCTACTACCCCCTAAAGAGTCTTATAAGGTTCATCCATTCTGACAGGAGTGAACATTAACCATGCATAACTTTCATACTCGACCTCCCTTGGGCAAATAGCCTTGAAAACCATGAACCGACTCTCCCGTCGGCCTTCCCGTCGTCCAAGGATGCCTCACGCTCATCCTTGTCCGAGAAGTCCCACACTTTGTCCGGGCACACTGAACCCTCGTCAGCAGTGCCCGTTCACCGCGCGTTTCCGCAGCAACGCCTACTAGGCGCCAACGCTTGTCCGCGACACCAAATGACCGAGTAACCAAGCGCCCAAACGTGAGGACCGAGCTGTCACGTTGCGAGACGTGACAATCTCCCCCACTCAGACCGTCGACGTCACCGTTGACTCGCATTAAGCTCTTTTGCGGATAACAACCTGCTTGAGTAACCCATCACCTTCCTTCTACTTATCACTCCGCGAAAACACCCTTGTATCACGGCAATGACGGCCTCCTTCGTGCCAAACTGAACCCACTTCAGTATAGACTCGGCCCGAATTGGAAACAGATGGCTCCACTCAAGTCCACAACCATGCTGCTGCCAGCAATGACGACCTCCCCGCGCCCAACTTGAAGTGGCCACCTTCAACTTGAACTTGGTCCGAACTCCAAACCCAAGTCTTATATCCACTTCATAACCCCTTCTCTTTCCAGGGTTATGGGAGTTCTTCTCTCCGAAATCCAAGCTCTCCCAACGATCCACCCAATGTTCCCTCGTTGGACAAGGCATAAAGTACAGAATTTGGCATGAAAGCTCCCACAGCATTCCAGCCTGCTTCCATAAAGCAGCGCTGGTCCACACCCTTTCAAATACAACATGTCTCGTCCTCTAAGAGAAACCAACGATACCCTCGCAGGTATCTCCATCTTCAGATTGCCTTCTTGAGATCCACACTACTCCATTCGAACGGTGTATTCCCCTCGTAACACTTCGGGAAATGAGGCGAGCATACTTGCACAGTCTCGTCGGCAAGACCCAAGACCACTGCATTCACGCTGCAGCACCTTCTTCCAAGGTTGACACGACTTCGAGGAACATCCCTTGTCGCAATGTCTTCCACTAACAAATGGTTGATCTCTGTCGAAGGTTTTCAATCAGCCCAGGGTCGTTTCACGACCCAAGTTTCCCGTTTTGCACATGAGCACTACCTCATGAGTAGCTCAATGCGACCACTTAAGGTCCAAGGTCCGGCTTCGGTTTCAATCTCTCAATTTGCTCCACCGAATAGCTGTCTGCCGCTACAGTGTCCTCCTGAACACGCCTCAATAGGCACAAGTCTCGGCCCCAACACTTTCACGTCGTGCAGTTACCTCGACAAAGGGGTCTCCCCTACCCAATCTCTTGAACAACCCAAGTACTTCGTCACCAGCTTCACAAGAGGCTCCACGACTCTAGCTTCACTAGTCAACTTATTCGACTCAGGTGCAGACACAATTGGCGGTGGCCCTCTGGCCGAATGACGATGGTTTCCATCGTTGATGTCCGCGCCCAAAA
>CM076152.1:20422500-20440000 GCA_038025085.1 Tetragonia tetragonoides
ATGTCCCGCTGGATGCAGTGTGTAGCTCCAGTTATGGTTTAGGGTGTTGGGTTGTAAAGGAGTGTAGAAAAAAGGAACCCTACCAAGTAGGTAGCCTTGGATCTATACTGCCTATGGGCTGTAATCTTGCTACATTGCAGCTAGTAATAATACAATTTCTGACTTGCACCAAAAAAAAAAAACATTGGCATCGCATAAAACCGCCCTTACAAGCCTATCAGGGACCCAATAACCGACCCTAGGGGCCTCCCACGTCCCATAGGGTCTCCCGTACAGTATGGGCTAGAAATATTAACGTCGAAAACGTTGCGTAAAACGGCCAAGAACACGTCCCCTAGAGCATTGCCAGGGCCCGATTGCCGTTTTCGCCCGAAATTTTTTCGGGGACTCTATTATGGCCTAAGGGACCCCCGATGCCCCGGAAGGGTACCTCGATTCCCGAACTCAGATATCACCCATGTCGCCCGTTTTTGGGCCAAAACATTGGCATCGCGTAAAACCGCCCTTACAAGCCTATCAAGGACCCAATAACCGACCCTAGGGGCCTCCCATGTCCTATAGGGGTCTCCCGTACGATATGGGCCGAAAATATTAACGTCGAAAACTTTGCGTAAAATGGCCGAGAACAGGTCCCCTAGAGCATTCCCGGGGCCCGGTTGCCGTTTTCGCCAGAAATTTTTTCGGGGACTCTATTATGGCCCTAGGGGACCCCCGGTGCCACGGGAGGGTCACGTTGATTCCCGAACTCTGATATCACCCATGTCGCCCGTTTTTGTGCTAAAACATTGGCATCGCATAAAACTCTGCTCGAGATCGCATTGGCATCGCAGAAATTTTTTTTCTCTCTCTAAAATGCTCTCTGCTTCGGCCTCTACAGCGCGCGTTCACCATTGAAACAGCGCTGAGTTCGAATGGGGAAGAAGGAAAAAGCTAAGAGAGGAAATGGAACTCAGATTGACGATGCGGGATATTCAGGAAACAAAAATTGTACCCAGAAAAATGTAACCCTAAAACCAAAAAAAATCAAAAACCATAAAAACCTATATAGAGTCATGCGAAATCTTGCGAACGAACTGGAAGATTCAGAGATAATGGCTCCGGATGTCCAACCGAAAACTGTGCAACAAATGGAACTAGCTAAGGAAAAGCTCAATTCATGGCTATCAAAAATGAAGGAAAAGACAAATTCGCAAAGCCCATCTGAATCGGAGGAAGAAGAACCTGAGCAAGAACCGCAACAGGAGGCTACAAACTATGGTAAGGTCTCAGCTTGGGATAAATTTGACAAATCAAAACTGAAAAATGCTGGCTTTAAATTGGATTATGTTGCACCAAATCTGCATGAGGGTAAACCAGTAGGTGAAATAAATTTTATGGACATTGAATCAGAAATAGACTACTGGAACAAAGCTGTAGTTTGCTATGTGATGGGCTCTAAACCTCCAATTAATGTACTTAGTGGTTTTCTAAGAAGAATTTGGGGGAAAAAAGGGATGAACAAGATAGCAAGTTTGAGAAATGGGCTAGTATTGGTTAGATTTGATTCTTTGGAGCAACGAGATGCTGTCATCCAGGAGGGGGTGTACCATTTTGATAACAAACCAATGATTATTAGGCCATGGTCAGAAAACATTGACTATGATCAAGAGGAGCTCACCTCTGTGCCAATATGGGTTAAATTCCCTGGACTCAATGTCAAGTATTGGAATGCAATGGGTCTGAGTAAAATCTCTAGCCTAGTTGGGAGGCCAATGATGGCAGACAGAAATACAGAGCTCAAGGTGGGAATACACTATGCTAGAGTTCTGATTGAAGTGCAACTAGGAGAGGAGTATCCTGAAAAAGTGCATTTCAAGAATGAGAGGGGAAACATAGTGGAGCAAGCAGTGGACTATGATTGGAAGCCAATTCTGTGCAACCACTGTAAACAATATGGCCACAGTGAAGCAGCATGCAGAAAAAAGTTACCTGAGACTGCACCTGTGCAACAAGGGCCTGTGCATACTCAGCCTGCACAGCAAGGAATTCTAAGGACTCAACAATGGCAGTTGGCAGGAAAAGCTAGAGGGAGAGCCTGGAATGCAGGAAGAGGAGCAAGAACAGGAACAGGCTATTACAGACAGGTCCAGCAGCAGGCCAAAACTGTTATGCAGAACAGTTTTGACATTTTGCAAAATCAAGAAGAAATGCAGGAAACACAAAGGGAACAGCCAACAGCAGCAGCAGTTGTGGAGCCTGAGCAACAAAAAGACCAGAATCCAGTTGAGGTGCCAATACATGGTAAATCCCCTATCTTGACTAATAGTCATGGATAGGGTACTAATTTGGAATGTTAGAGGCCTTAATGGCCCAAATAAACAGAGAGATATTGCTCTCTTTTGCAAACAAAAATAATTGTGGGTTAGTGCCTTTTCTTGAAACAAAAATCAGATTAGTCAACCTAGAAAAATACAAAAAATGTTTCATGCCAGGGTGGGACTCTTACAGTAATCACAGTGAGCATAGACTGGGTAGAATATGGTTAAGATGGATACCAAGCATTTTTAATGTGGATGTTTTATTCTCATCTGTGCAAATGATTATCTGTAAAGTAGTAAATGTTGTGAAAAAAATGGAATTTGTGGTCAGTTTTGTATATGGCTTAAATGAGAAGGAGGAAAGGAAAGTACTATGGAAGGACTTAAATAATTTTGCAATTAATTGCAACACCGCATGGTTTGTAGGAGGGGATTTCAATAATGTACTGCTCCCTGAAAATAGAAAAGGTGGAGTACCAGTTGCTTATGCAGAAATACAGGATTTCAAAGAGTGCATAGAAAAATGTTTCCTCACTGAAATGGGATGGTCAGGGTGTCAGTTTACTTGGAATAATAGGCATGAAAAAGGGGGGAGATTGTATTCTAAAATTGATTGGGCACTTGTAAACAGTTTATGGCTCCAGGAACTAGATCAATCAGATCTTGTATTCCATCCAGAGGGTGTTTCAGATCATTCCCCAATCTGTCTGTCTCTCCATAGAGAACTTACAAAAAAAATTATCCCCTTTAAATACTTCAACATGTGGAGCCTCCACTCTGAATTCCAAGCTAAGGTGCAGCAAGCTTGGAATTTCAGAACACAAGGCACAAAAATGTTCAAAGTGTACCAGAAATTGAAAAAGGTAAGGAAAGTGCTGAAAAAGCTAAACAGGAATGATTTCACAGACATTCTGGCACAAGCAGATACAGCTAGGATAGCCATGACCCAAGCACAGACTGAAGCCAACAAAGAGCCATTAAATGAGGCAATACAACAGACTGAATTACAAGCAAGGAAAAGATACAATGAGGTTAATATGGCAGCTGAAAATTTCCTACAGCAAAAAAGCAAGGCAAAGTGGATCCAATTGGGAGATGGAAATAATCAATTCTTCCATGCAGTTATGAAGCAAAGAAGAAATACCAACAGAATTCACTCCATTAGGACACAACAGGGGACCCTTCTGGAGGACCAGAACCTGGTTATGGAAGAATTTGTGAGATTCTACAAGGATATGTTGGGGGTGGCAGGAGCCAAAACAAGCAAAGCTGAAGACAGATACTTCGAAGCAGGGCACAGACTAGACGTTCACCAACAGATGAACCTTATAGCCCCTGTGTATGCAGAAGAGGTGAAAAATGCAATGTTTGCAATTGATTGTAATAAAAGCCCGGGACCTGATGGCTTTGGTTCAGGGTTTTTCAAAGAAGCATGGCCAATTGTAGGAGATGAAGTGACTGGAGCTATAATTGATTTTTTTGTCTCATCTAGAATGCTCAAGGAGGTAAATGCCACAAACCTGTGCCTTGTACAGAAGATACAAAATCCAGAAAAGGCATCTAATTTCAAACCAATAGCCTGCTGTAATACAATCTACAAGTGTATCTCCAAGATCTTGTGTGGGAGACTGGCACAAGTGCTCCCTGAGCTAGTGTTAGTGAACCAAGGAGCCTTTGTTGCACAGAGGTCCATTGTCAACAACATCATGATATGTCAGGACCTTATTAAGCATTATAACAGGAAACAATCGTCTCCTAGGTGCTTAATGGGAAGTGGATCAATGGGATTTATTTGAAAGGAGTTAACATCTGGAATTATGCTCCAGTATGGGGCACAGGCTGGTATTGGAACAAACTGAACAAGATCAAAAGTTACTTCCAGGGGCAATACACAGCAAGAGGGGTATGGAAATTTGCATCTGATGGTATTTACTCTGCTGGAAGTGGATACAGAATGCTACAAGGTAACATGACAAAATGCAGGCATGCAGACCTGATATGGGGGAAGATATCCATGTCTAGACATAGTTTTTGCCTATGGCTGGCTCAAATGGATAGATTGCTAACAAAGGACAGATTACAGAGGATGGGATTTCTGAATGGGGATGCCTTATGCTATCTGTGCAAGCAGGAACCAGAGGAACACAATCACCTGTTCTTCAAATGCAAAGTGTCAGCTGAAGTCCTGGAACAGATAAGGGGATGGTTTCAAATTTCAGCAAGAGCAAGTACAATTCAGGGGATGTTTAACTGGATCAGCAGACAAAAATGCTCGAGAATCAGAAAGGAAGTTTATGCATCAGGGGTAGCAGCAGCAGTATACTGGATATGGAGATGCAGAAATACTCATTTTGCTGGCAAAGGCAGCATACCAGTGCCACAGATGATACAACAGGTCCAGCAAGCAGTCAGATGCAGAATCCAACAATGCTGCAACATCAAGAGGAAGATCTCTAGCAGGGACAAGATCTGGATAGGGGGGATATAGTATGAAATTAAACTGGATCACAACAAGGAATAGAGCAAACAGACGGAGTACACCAGACAGAAAGGCAGAAAGCAGAACTCAACAGGGTGTCCTGGCATTTTTGCAAGATACCAGGAACATGTGCAGGGAAATGGACAGCAGGTTCCAGAAGGGAATCAGAAGCAGGTTGATGCAGCCAGACTCTAAATCAGGTAGCAGGAACTAGTAGATTGCACAGGAAACCAGCAGGATGCTGATGCAGGAATGAAGGTGGAATGAATCAGCTCTGGAAGACTGCACCAGCAGAGGATTCAGAGTACAGGGCAGAAGCAAAGCAGAAGCAGGAAGAAGCAGATTCAGTGGAAAACAAGGAAATTCTGTAATCAGCAGCAGGTGCATGTAGCAAGGCAGAATGAGGAATGTAACAGCTCCAAACAGAGTCGAAAAGCTAGAAGAAGTTGTAACATTTTTAGCTATATATGTTTTTGTATTTTGCTGTAAGTCAGAAATAATTTTTGTAAATTGTAATGTGTACAGAGATGGTGAACCACTGCCTGTAGTGAGTTGCACCAGATTGAAGGGTTGTAAGGTAGTAGAGGGATGTAGCAAAAAGGAACCCTACCTAGTAGGTGGCCTTGGATCTGCATTGCCTAAGGACTGTAATCTTGTTACATTACAGTGAGCAATAATACAATTTCTGACTTGCACCAAAAAAAAAAACATTGGCATCGCGTAAAACCGCCCTTACAAGCCTATCAGGAACCAAATAACCAACCCTAGGGGCCTCCCACGTCCCATAGGGTCTCCCGTACGATATGGGCCAAAAATATTAACGTCGAAAACTTTGCGTAAAATGGCCCAGAACACGTCCCCTAGAGCATTGCCAGGGCCCGGTTGCCGTTTTCGCCCGAAATTTATTCGGGGACACTATTATGGCCCTAGGGGACCCCCGGTGCCCCTGGAGGGTCACCTTGATTCCCGAACTCAGATATTACCCATGTCGCCCATTTTTGGGCGAAAACATTGGCATTGCATTGCATTGGCATCGCCTCTCTAAAATGCTCCGACTTCTCTCCTCTACACCATCCGTCAGCCATTGACGCACTGTGAGTACCTATGGGGAAGAAAGAAAAGGCAAAGCGAGTGGGAGACAAGCAAGATGACAATGGAGGAAATTCAGCACCACCAGTTCCGACGAAAACAGCGATTCAGAGACAAAGTTCAAGCATGACCCGAGACAACCTAGATCGGGTTGTGCGTAACCTAACTGACGAATTGGAGGCACCGGAGGTCATGACACCTGAAACTGTTCAACAGATGGAAATTGCGAGAGAAAAGATCAAGTCGTGGCTCTCAAAAATGAAGGAAAAGGCACAAACACTCTCTTCGTCTGAGGATGAAGATGACGGCCCAGAACTGACCAAACAGCAAGAGACAGCTCTACAGGTAATATCTCAGCCTGGGATAAATTTGACATTTCAAAATTAAAGAATTCTGGATTTAAATTGGATTTTGTTGAGCCAACTATGCATGAAGGGAAACCTGTAGGGGAAATTAGCTACATGGATATAGAATCTGAAATCAATTACTGGAACAACGCTGTTGTTTGCTATATTATGGGATCAAAACCACCAATTAATGTGTTAAGTGGGTACTTAAGAAGAATCTGGGCAAATCGTGGGATGAACAAAATAGCCATGATGAAAAATGGCTTGGTGTTGGTCAGGTTTGATTCCATAGAGCAAAGAGATGCTGTAATTCAAGAGGGAGTATACCATTTTGACAACAAACCTATGATAGTGAGGCAGTGGTCTGAAAATGTGGATTATGCGCAGGAAGAATTGAGCTCAGTGCCTATTTGGGTCAAATTTCCTGGTCTTAATGTGAAATATTGGAATGCTAAGGGACTGAGCAAGATTGCGAGCCTTGTAGGAAGGCCAATGATGGCAGACAAAAACACAGAGCTCAAAGTAGGGATCCAGTTTGCTAGAGTTTTAATTAAGGTGGCAGTGGGATCTGAATACCCTAGCAAGGTGCATTACAAGAATGAAAAAGGCAATATTGTGGAACAGGAAGTGGAATATGACTGGAAGCCTATTCTTTGCAAACACTGCAAGCAATATGGGCATACTGAGGAAGAATGCAGAAAGAAAGCAACTGCAGCCGCTGTGCCACAAACATTGCCTGCACAGAAGCCACAAACCTTGCCTCCTAGGACTCAACACTGGCAGATTGCAGGAAGAGGGAGAGGAAGAGCCTGGAATGCAGGGAGAGGAACAAGAGCAGGTAGAGGCCAGTATAGGAAAATTCAACAGCCTACAACTGGCTCTCAGACGCAGAACAGTTTTGAAATCCTGCAAAATGAAGAAGAAGCACAGGAGGCACAGACAGATACACTGGAGCAAGAACAACAGAAAGTTCAGAATGCAGTTGAGGTGCCATTACATGGTAAGTCTCCTACCTTGACTGTTGGTCATGGATAGGATACTAGTATGGAATGTTAGAGGCCTAAATGGCCCAAATAAACAAAGGGATGTTGCCCTTTTCTGTAAAGAAAATAAATGTGGAATGGTGGCTTTTTTAGAAACTAAAATCAAATTAGCTAACCTTGGAAAATACAAAAATAGCCTCATGCCAGGCTGGGAATCTTATAGCAATCACAATGAGCACAGTTTAGGTAGAATCTGGTTAAGATGGATACCAAATTGTTTTCATGTGGATATTTTATTCTCTTCTGTGCAAATGGTTATATGCAAAGTGGTTAATATTGTGGAAAAAAAAGAATTTGTGGCTAGTTTTGTCTATGGCCTAAATGAAAAAGAAGAAAGGAAAATCCTATGGAAAGACCTGTCAGATTTTGCTAGCAATTGTAATAAACCATGGTTTGTTGGAGGAGACTTCAATAATGTTATGCTAGCTGAAAATAGGGAAGAAGGAAATCCAGTTACATTCTCTGAAACCCAGGAGTTTAAAGAGTGTATTGAGCAGAGCTTCCTCACTGAACTGAGATGGTCAGGGTGCAAGTTTACATGGAATAATAGGCATGAAAGAGGGGGGAGAGTATACACTAAAATAGATTGGGCCTTTGCAAACAGCCTTTGGTTCCAGGAATTTGATCTATTTGATCTTAAATTCCACCCAGAGGGAGTTTCAGACCATTCCCCAATCTGTTTGGCCCTTTAGACAGAACCTGAAAAAACAAAGACACTCTTTAAAAACTTCAACATGTGGAGCCTCCACTCTGAATTCCATGCTATGGTGCAGCAAGCATGGAACTTCAGAACACAAGGCACAAAAATGTTCAGAGTGTACAGGAAACTGAAAAAGGTGAGACAAGTGCTGAAGAGTTTAAACAGAAATGAATTTAGGGACATTCTAGCACAAGTAGACTTTGCAAGAGCAACCATGACTCAAGCCCAGATTGCTGCTAATAATGAGCTCTTAAATGAGGAAACACAGCACAAGGAACTACAGGCCAGGAAAAAATACAATGAGCTGAACATGGCTGCAGAAAACTTCTTACAGCAGAAAAGTAAGGCAAAGTGGGTGCAACTGGGGGATGGAAACACACAGTTCTTCCATGCAGTTATGAAGCAAAGAAGACACAAGAACAGAGTGCACTCAATCAGAACACAGCAGGGGACTCTACTAGAAGATAAACAGATGGTTATGGAGGAATTTGTGAGATTTTACAAAGAAATGTTGGGAGTCTCAGGGGATAGAGCAACTACAGCAGAAGCCAGTTTCTTCTCAGCAGGACACAAACTGGATATACATCAACAAATGAACCTCATTGCTCCAGTCAGTGCCACTGAGGTAAAAACAGCAATGTTTGAGATAGACAGCAACAAAAGCCCAGGCCCAGATGGATTTGGTTCAGGCTTCTTCAAGGCAGCATGGCATATTGTAGGGCATGAAGTGACTGAAGCTATCATTGACTTCTTTGAGTCATCTGGAATGCTTAAAGAAGTGAATGCTACAAACCTATGCCTTGTGCAGAAGATACAAAACCTAGAGAAGGCATCTGATTTCAGACCCATAGCATGTTGCAACACAATCTACAAGTGCATATCCAAGATCATGTGTGGAAGACTGGCAAAAGTTCTCCCAATGCTTGTTTCAGAGAACCAGGGAGCCTTTGTGGCTCAGAGATCAATTGTGAACAACATCATGATATGTCAGGACCTTATTAAGCACTACAACAGGAAACAGTCCTCTCCTAGATGCTTGATGAAGATAGACCTAAGGAAAGCATATGACACAATACATTGGGGATTTGTGAAGGAAATGCTACAAGGGTATGGGTTTCCTGCAAAATTCAGTGGATGGCTAATTGAATGCATCCAAACTGCAAGCTTCAGCATCAATCTGAATGGGGAAACACATTGATACTTTACTGCAAAATGTGGCATTAGACAGGGTGATCCAATCTCTCCACTAATTTTTGTATTAGTTATGGAATACCTGTCTAGAACACTAAAATTAGCCTGTATGGATAGAAGCTTCAGTTGGCACCCCATGTGCAAAGACCTTGGCCTGAGTCATCTATGCTTTGCTGATGACCTAATGTGCTTCTGCAAAGCTGCCCCAGAACCTGTGAGCATCATGATGAACAGCATAAACCACTTCTCACAAGCCACTGGCCTATTTGCAAACAAGGAAAAATCAAACATTTATGTTGCAGGGGTTAATGAACAAATGAAAAATGAATTGCTGCATATCTCAGGATTCAGAGAGGGAACTCTACCCATGAAATATCTGGGTGTCCCTCTATCCCCTTCAAAATGGAGCAAAATTGATTGTGAGTGCTTGGTGGATAAAATGACTAGGAAACTGCAGATTTGGGCCTCCAGGAACCTCTCTCATGCAGGAAGAGTACAATTAATTAATTCTATATTATTTTCCATACATGTATACTGGTCTAGCATATTCATTATGCCTACTGGAGTACTGAAAAATGTGGAGCAAAAATGCAGATTTTTCTTGTGGGGGACAACTGAATAGAAACACAAGACAAGCTTGGTGGCATGGGACATGGTGTGCAGACCAAGGAAAAATGGTGGACTAAATGTGAAAAACTGCAAATGGTTCAACATAGCTCTAAATGGTAAGCATATCTGGGACCTGGCCACAAAGAAAGACACACTGTGGGTAAGATGGATCAATGGAGTGTACCTGAAAGGTGTAAACCTTTGGAACTATGCTCCAGTCTGGGGTTCTAGCTGGTACTGGAACAAGCTGAATAAGACCAAAAGCCACTTTCAGGCACAGTACACTACAAGGGGAGCATGGAAGCTTGAAACTGATGGCCTGTATAATGCTGCAAGTGGATACAGAATGTTGCAAGGAAATATGCCAAAATATAGACATGCAGATTTAATCTGGGGGAAATTAACCATGCCTAGGCAAAGTTTCTGCCTTTGGCTAGCACAAAAGGGAAGACTGTTGACCAAAGATAGACTGAAGAGAATGGGATTCTTGAATGGTGATGAAATATGCTACATGTGCAAGCTGAAACCAGAAGACCACAACCATCTCTTCTTTACATGCAAAGTGTCAATAGAAGTCCTGGAACAGTTAAAGAATTGGCTGACAATTTCAGCAAAAGCAAAAACAATTCAGGGAATGCTCAATTGGATAAGTAGGCAAAAGTGCTCGAGAATCAGAAAGGGAGTGTATGCATCTAGGCTAGCAGCACCTGTGTATTGGGTTTGGAAATGCAGAAATACTCACTTTGCTGGGGAAGGCAACATTCCAGTATCACAAATCATGCAACAGATACAGCAAATCGTCAGAATCAGAACCTAACACTGCAGCAACAGCAAGAGAAAGATATCCAGCAGGGATAAGAGATGGATAGATGAGATATAGAGATCCCAGAAGCACTGCAAGAAGAGAGATAAGGTGCAAATTATTCAGCAAAAGGGTAGCACAGAAAGGCAAAAGCAGGACTCCTCAGGTCCACAGCAGAGTAGCAAGAATTCTGCAAGGCATCAGAATATGTGCAGGAAAAAGGGAACAAATTTCAGTAGGGATAGGCAGATTAAGATCTCATCAGGGTCTCAGCAGAGAATCAAGCAATCCTACAAGGCATCAAAACATGTGCAGGAAATAGACAGCAGATTCAGAAGGGGAGCAGATGCAGAAACTAGGATGTGAACCAGGCAGCAGGATCCAGCAGATAATCGGGACAGGCTGCTGGAGAAAAGCAGAGCAAGATATGAAACAGAAAAACAGAAGAATTGGAAACTAGAAGAAAATGTAATTTCTAGTTTATTATGTTTTTGTACTTCGCTGTAAGTCAGGAAAGATGTTTGTAATTGTTATGTTTTACAGAGATGGTGAACCACTGTCTGTAGTGAGTTGCACCAGATTGAAGGGTTGTAAGGTAGTAAGGGATGCAGAAAAAAGGAACCCTACCTAGTAGGTGGCCTTGGATTTGCATTACAGTGAGCAATAATACAATTTCTGACTTGCATTACAGTGAGCAATAATACAATTTCTGACTTGCACCAAAAAAAAAAACATTGGCATCGCGTAAAACCGCCCTTACAAGCCTATCAAGGACCCAGTAACCTATCCTGGGGGCCTCCCACATCCCCTATGGGTCTCCCGTATGATATGGGGCGAAAATATTAACGTCGAAAACTTTGCAACCGGGGGCCCAAAACACGTCCCTATAGCATTCCCCGGGCCCGGCTGCCGTTTTTGCCCGAAATTTTTTCGAGGGCTCTATTATGGCCCTAGGGGACCCCCGGTGCCCCGGGAGAGTCACCTTGATTCCCGAACTCCGATATCACCCATGTCGCCCGTTTTTTAGCCAAAACATTGGCATCGCGTAAAACCGCCCTTACAAGCCTATCAGGGACCCAATAATCGACCATAGGGGCCTCCCACGTCCCATTAGGGTCTCCTGTACGATATGGGCTGAAAATATTAAAGTCAAAAACTTTGCGTAAAATGGCCCAGAACACGTCCCCTAGAGCATTCCCGTGGTCCAGTTGCCGTTTTCGCCCGAAAATTTTTCGGGGACTCTATTATGGGCCTAGGGGACCCCCGGTGCCCCAGTAGGGTCACCTTGATTCCCGAACTCCGATATCACCCATGTCGCCCGTTGTTGGGCCAAAACATTGGCATCGCCCGTTTTCGGCATTGACAACACATCGCATTTTTCTCTCTCTAAAATGCTCTCAACCCTGGCCTCTACAGTGCTCGCTCACCATTGATGCAGCGCTGAGTTCTAATGGGGAAGAAGGACAAAGCTAAGAGAGGGATTGGAAATCAAGATGACGATGCGGGAAATTCAGGAAATCAGCCTTGTCCCACGAAAAATGTGTCTCAAAAACAACGAAACAGCATAAACCATGAAAACCTAGATCGAGTTATGCGAAATCTTGCGAATGAATTGGAAGATTCAGAGGTAATGACACCAGATGTCCAAACAGAAACTGTGCAGCAAATAGAATTAGCAAAGAAAAAAATCAATTCGTAGCTTTCAAAGATGAAGGAAAAGGCAAAATCGCAAAGCTCTTCAGAATCAGAGGATAAAGAACCTCAGCAAGATAAACAACAGGAGGCTACAGCTGCTGGTAAGGTTTCAGCTTGGGATAAATTTGATATATCTAAACTGAAAAATGCTGGTTTCAAATTGGATTATGTTGCACCAAATCTGCATGAGGGAAAACCAGTGGGAGAAATAAATTTTATGGACATTGAATCAGAAATTAATAACTAGAACAAAGCTGCAGTTTGCTATGTGATGGGCTCTAAACCACCAATTAACATACTTAGTAGTTTTCTAAGAAGAATTTGGGGAAAAAAAGGGATGAACAAGATAGCAAGCTTGAGAAATGGGCTAGTTTTCGTTAGATTTAACTCATTGGAGCAACGAGATGCTGTTATCCAGGAGGGGGTGTACCACTTTGATAACAAACCCATGATAGTTAGGCCATGGTCAGAAAACATAGACTATGCTCAAGAGGAACTCACTTCTGTGCCAATATGGGTCAAATTCCCTAGACCTAATGTCAAGTATTGGAAAGCAATGGGATTGAGCAAAATTGCAAGTCTGGTTGGAAGGCCAATGATGGCAGACAGAAATACAGAGCTCAAGGTGGGGATTCACTATGCTAGAGTCCTGATTGAAGTGCAAATAGGAGAGGATTATCCTGAGAAAGTGCATTTCAAGAATGAGAGGGGGAACATAGTAGAATAAGAAGTGGACTATGATTGGAAGCCCATTCTGTGTAGTCACTGTAAACAATATGGTCACAGTGAAACAGAATGCAGGAAAAAGAAGCATGTGGCTGCACCTGTGCAACAAGGGCCTGTGCGTACTCAGCCTGCACAGCAGGAAATTCCTAGGGCTCAACAGTGGCAGAATGCAGGAAGAGGTAGAGGGCGAGCATGGAATGCAGGAAGAGGAGCAAGAACAGGAAGAGGCTACTACGGACAAGTTCAGCAGGCCAGAACTGTTGTGCAAAATAGTTTTGACATTTTGCAAAATCAAGAAGAGATACAGGAAATCCAAAAGGAACAGACAGAAGCAGTAGTGGAGCCTGAGCAGCAAAAAGAGCAGAATTCAGATGAGGTGCCATTGCATGGTAAGTCTCTTATCTTGACTGGTAGTCATGGATAGGATACTAATTTGGAATGTCAGAGGCCTTAATGGCCCAAATAAACAGAGGGATGTTGCCCTCTTTTGCAAAGAAAATAATTGTGGTTTGGTGGCTTTTCTAGAAACAAAAATCAGACTAGTTAACCTAGAAAAATACAAAAATAGTTTCATGCCAGGTTGGGACTCTTACAGCAATCACAATGAACATAGATTGGGTAGAATATGGTTAAGATGGTTACCAAGCATTTTCAATGTGGATGTGATATTCTCATCTGTGCAAATGATTATTTGTAAAGTGGTAAATATTGTGAAAAAAATGGAATTTGTGGTGTGCTTTGTATATGGCCTAAATGAAAAGGAGGAAAGAAAAGCACTATGGAAGGACCTAAATGATTTTGCAATTAATTGCAATAATCCATGGTTTGTAGGGGGGGATTTTAATAATGTCTTGTTCCCTGAAAATAGAAAAGGTGGAGTACCAGTTGCTTATGCAGAAATACAGGATTTTAAAGAGTGCATAGAAAAATGTTTCCTCACTGAAATGGGGTGGTCAGGGTGCCAGTTTACTTGGAATAATAGACATGAAAAGGGGCGGAGAGTTTATTCTAAAATTGATTGGGCTTTTGTAAACAGTCTCTGGCTCCAGGAATTTGATCAATCTGATCTTATATTCCACCCAGAGGGAGTTTCTGACCATTCCCCAATCTGTCTGTCTCTCCATAGAGAACTTACAAAAAAACACATCCCCTTTAAGTATTTTAACATGTGGAGCCTCCACTCTGAATTCCAAGCTAAGGTGCAGCAAGCTTGGAACTTCAGAACACAAGGCACAAAAATGTTCAGAGTGTACCAGAAACTGAAAAATGTGAGAACAGTGCTGAAAAAGCTAAACAGGAATGAATTCAGAGACATCCTTGCACATGCAGATACAGCTAGGATAGCCGTGACTCAAGCACAGATTGAAGCCAACAAGGAGCCATTAAATGAGACAATGCAACAGCTTGAAGTACAGGCCAGGAAAAAAGATATAATGAGGTTAACATGGCAGCTGAAAATTTCTTACAGCAGAAACGCAAGGCAAAGTGGATTCAGCTTGGAGATGGAAATAATCAATTCTTCCATGCAGTCATGAAGCAAAGAAGAAACAATAATAGAATCCATTCCATTAGGACATAGCAGGGGACCCTACTGGAAGATCAGAACTTGGGTATGGAAGAATTTGTGAGGTTCTACAGGGATATGCTGGGGGTATCAGGGGTCAGAGCAACCACAGCAGAAGACAAATATTTCCATGCAGGCCACAAACTGGACATTCACCAACAAATGAACCTCATAGCCCCTGTGAATGCAGATGAGGTGAAAAAAGCAATGTTTGAAATTGATTGCAATAAAAGCCCGGGACCTGATGGCTTTGGATCAGGTTTTTTCAAAGAAACATGGCAAATTGTAGGGGAAGAAGTGACTGGAGCTATAATTGATTTTTTTGACTCATCTAGAATGCTCAAGGAGGTGAATGCTATAAACTTATGCCTTGTACAGAAGATACAAAATCCAGAAAAGGCTTCAGATTTTAGACCAATAGCTTGTTGTAATACAATCTACAAATGCATCTCCAAGATCTTGTGTGGGAGACTGGCAAAAGTACTACCTGAGCTGGTGTCAGTGAACCAGGGAGCCTTTGTTGCACAGAGGTCTATTGTCAACAACATCATGATATGTCAGGATCTTATTAAGCACTATAACAGGAAACAATCATCTCCTAGGTGCTTAATGAAGATAGACATAAGGAAAGTATATGACACCATACACTGGGGCTTTGTGAAGAAAATGCTGCAAGGGTACGGATTCCCTGTAAAAATCAGTGGATGGCTATTAGAATGCATCAAAACAACAAGTTTCAGTATTAATATAAATGGAGAAGCACATGGAAACTTTATTGCAAAACGTGGCATCAGACAAGGTGACCCAATCTCTCCATTAATATTTGTACTGGTAATGGAATATCTGTCAAGGATCCTGAAAATAGCATGCATGGACAAGAGCTTCAGCTGGCACCCCATGTGCAAAGAGCTTGCAATAAAACACCTGTGCTTTGCTGATGACTTAATGTGTTTCTGTAAAGCAGACCCTGCATCTGTGAGCACCATGATGAACAGCATAAACCATTTCTCAAAAGCAACAGGCTTGTATGCAAACGAGGAAAAATCAAACATTTACATAGCAGGGGTGAATGAACAAGGAAAAAATGAACTGTTACACATGTCAGGCTTCAGGGAGGGTACTTTGCCCATGAGATACCTAGGTGTCCCACTATCCCCTTCAAAATGGAGCAAAATAGATTGTGAATGCTTGGTGGACAAAATGACAAAAAAGTTGCAGATCTGGGCCTCTAGGAACCTTTCTTATGCAGGGAGAGTCCAACTAATAAGCTCTGTATTATTCTCCATTCATGTATACTGGTCAAGCATCTTCATAATGCCAACTGGGGTACTTAAAAGTGTGGAGCAAAAATGTAGATTTTTCTTGTGGGGGACAACTGAACAGAAGCATAAGACAAGCTTGGTGGCTTGGGATATTGTGTGCAGACCAAGGAAAAATGGGGGACTTAATGTAAAGAACTGCAAATGGTTCAACATAGCTCTAAATGGCAAGCACATCTGGGATATAGCAACAAAAAAAGACACTTTGTGGGTGAGATGGATCAATGGGGTTTATCTGAAAGGAGTAAATCTCTGGAATTATGCTCCAGTATGGGGCACAAGCTGGTACTGGAATAAACTGAACAAAATCAAAAGTTACCTCCAGGGACACTACACAGCAAGGGGGGTATGGAAATATGCATTTGATGGCATTTATTCTGCTGCAAGTGGATACAGAATGCTACAAGGAAACATGCCAAAATGTAGACATGCAGATTTGATATGGGGGAAGATATCCATGCCTAGACATAGCTTTTGCCTGTGGCTGGCTCAAATGGATAGATTATTAACAAAGGACAGGTTACAGAGAATGGGTTTCCTGAATGGGGATGCTATATGCTACCTGTGCAAGCAGAAACTAGAGGACCACAACCACCTGTTCTTCAACTGCACAATGTCAACAGCAGTCCTGGAGCAGCTAACGGGATGGCTGCAAATTTCAGCAAAAGCAAAAACAATTCAGGGGATGCTCAACTGGATAAGCAGACAAAAATGCTCGAGACTCAGGAAGGAAGTATATGCATCAGGGCTAGCAGCAGCAGTTTATTGGGTATGGAGATGCAGGAATACTCATTATGCAGGAAAAGGCAGCATACCAGTGCCACAGATCATGCAACAGGTTCAGCAAGCTGTCAGGTGCAGAATCCAACAATGCAGTAACAGCAAGAGGAAGATTTCCAGCAGGGACAAGAGATGGATAGGGGAAATATAGTCAGAAGTGAACTGGACCAGAACATGCAGTAGAGCAAGCAGACAGTCTGCATCAGACAGAAAAGGCAGCATCAGAACTCATCAGGGCTTCAGCAAAAAATCAAGCAATTCTGCAAGGCATCAGAACATGTGCAGGAAAAATAGGCAGCAGGTTTCAGAAGGGAAGCAGAAGCAGGTTTGCTGTAGCTAGGCTGAGAATCAGGTAGCAGGGCCCAGCAGGTAATCAGAAGCAGCTGCTGAAGCTAGACAGTGTGAAGAATGTAACAGAATTCAGAAGTATTGGAAAGCTAGAAGAAGCTGTAATATTTTTAGCTTAATATGTTTTTGTATTTTGTTGTAAGTCAGTAAAGATTGTTGTAATTTGCTGTGTTTACAAAGATGGTGAACCACTGCCTGTAGTGAGTTGCACCAGAATTGAAGGGTTGTAAGGTAGTGAAGGGATGCAGAAAAAAGGAACCTTACCTAGTAGGTGGCCTTGGATCTGCATTGCCTAAGGGCTGTAATTTTGTTACATTACAGTGAGCAATAACACAATTTCTGACTTGCACCAAAAACATTGGCATCGCGTAAAATCGCCCTTACAAACCTATCAGGGACCCAATAACCGACCCTAGGGGCCTCCAACGTCCCATGGGGGTCTGCCGTACGATATGGGCCGAAAATATTAACTTCAAAAACATTGCTTAAAATGGCCGAGAACACGTCCCCT
>CM076152.1:20445000-20447500 GCA_038025085.1 Tetragonia tetragonoides
CTATTATGGCCCTAGGGGACCCCCGGTGCCTCGGGAGGGCACCTTGATTCCCGAACTCAGATATCACCCATGTCGCCCTTTTTTGGGCCAAAACATTGGCATCGCGTAAAACCGCACTTACAAGCCTATCAGGGACCCAATAATGAACCCTAGGGGCCTTCCACGTCCCATAGGAGTCTCGCGTACGATATGGGCCGAAAATATTAACATAGAAAACTTTGGGTAAAATGGCCCCGAACATGTCCCCTACAGCATTCCAGGGGCCCGGTTGCCGTTTTCGCCCGAAATTTTGTCGGGGACTCTATTATGGCCCTAGGGGACCCCAGATGCGCCAGGAGGGTCACCTTGATTCCCGAACTCAGATATCACCCATGTCGCCCGTTTTTAGGCCAAAACATTGGCATCGCGTAAAACTGCCCTTACAAGCCTCTCAGGGGCCCAATAAGCGACCCTAGGGGCCTCCGATGTCCCATAGGGGTCTCCCGTACAATATGGGCTGAAAGTATTAACGTCGAAAGTTTCCGTAAAATGGCCCAGAACACGTCCCCTAGAACATTCCCGGGGCTCGGTTGCCGACATCGCCCAAATGTTTTTCGGGGACTCTATTATGGCCCTAGGGGACCCCCGGTGCCCCTGGAGGGTCACCTTGATTCCCAAACTCAGATATCACCCATGTCGCCCGTTTCTGAGCCAAAACATTGACTACCCGGAAAAGGTAAATTTCAAGAATGAGAGGGGAAACATTGTGGAGCAGGAAGTTGAGTATGATTGGAAACCAATCATCTGCAACCATTGCAAGAAGCATGGACATGGTGAACAGAAATGCAGGAAAAAGATTGGAAATGCTGCTCCTGTGGCACAACCTGTCACAGTGCAAAACAGGCCACCAGTTCAAGCAAATCCCAGAAACCAGCTATGGCAAAATGCAGGAAGAAGGAGAGGAAGAGCAGGCAATGCAGGGGGGGGCAGAAGAGCAGGAAGAGGTTTTTACAGACAGGTCCAACCACAGCCTCATACACAGAATACTTTTGCAGTGCTACAAGAAGAAGAAAAAGAAGTGCAACAGGGGGAAAAACAGCCAGAAGAGGCAGCAGAACCAGCAGCACAGGGGGTTATGACACCTGGTATGGTCCCAACGCATGGTGAGTCTCCTATCTTGACTGGTAGTCATGGATAGGATTCTTATATGGAATGTGAGAGGCCTAAATGGCCCTAATAAACAGAAAGATGTAAGTCTTTTCTGCAAAAAGAATAACTTTGGATTGGTAGTTTTGTTAGAAACTAAAATTAGACTAGTAAACTTGGAAAAATGCAAAAAAAAAAAAAAAAAAAGTTTCATGCCAGAATGGGAATCATTTAGCAACCATGACTATCATAGATTGGGAAGAATTTGGATTAGATGGCTACCAAATTATTTTCATGTTGTTGTGTTAATTTCTTCTGTGCAAATGGTGATTTATAAAGTAGTGAATATAAGGGGAAAAAAAGAAGTGCAATAGATTACATTAAAGTATTAATTTTGTGAAGAAAAAGGAACTTGTGGTGAATCTGTGTATGGGATAATGGAAATGGAGGAAAGGAAGAAACTATGGAAGGAGCTCACTGTTGTTGCACTTTAATGTGCTACAACTTGGAAACAGAGAAGAAGGAGCCCTACACACACATTCTATAATTACTAGGGTTTACAGACTGTAGTAAAGACTATGTACTACAGAACAGAGCTGGTCTGGGTGTCAATACACTTGAAAATAAAGATGCAGGAACCTGCAGGGTGTTGTGTGGGCAGATTGCCATTTTTATTCAACTGGCAATCAGAATCAGAACTTAGTAGTGCAGTAGTAACAGGAAGATAAACCGGCAAGGACCAGAGAATACATCAGGTTTTCAGCAGAGAACGTGCAGTTCTGCAAGGCATGAGAACCTGTACAGAATTCAGGCAGCAGGTTTCAGCAAGGAATCAGTAGCAGTTTGCTGAAGCCAGACCGAGTGAGGAACAAACAAAATCCAGCAGATCAGAAAGGCCAGAAGAAGTTGTAATAATTTAGCTCATTATGTTTCTGTATTTTGCTGCAAAAAGGCAGCAGAATTCAAGAAGGAAACAGAAGCAGGTGGCAGAACCTAGGCTGTGAACCAGGCAGCAGGTTCTAGCAGGCAACAGGAACCAGCAGAATGCACAGGAAATCAGAAGGTGTTGAAGCAAGAAAAAAGGAGGAATGTATCAGCTTCTGGAAGATTTGTTGCAGAAACTAGGATGTGAACCAGGCAGCAGGTGCCAGCAGACAACCAGTGACAGGTTGCTGGAGAAAAGCAGAGCAAGGAATGAAACAGGAAAACAGAAGATTTGGAAAGCTAGAAGAAGTTGTAATTTCTAGTTTATTATGTTTTTGTACTTTGTTGTAAGACAGAAAAGATTTTTGTAATTTGTTATGTTTACAAAGATGGTGAATCACTGTCTGTAGTGAGTTGCACCAGATTGAAGGGTTGTAAGGTAGTAAAGGGA
>CM076152.1:20455000-20480000 GCA_038025085.1 Tetragonia tetragonoides
ACGTCCGTCTCTGGCACCGCCTCCGTCTCTGGCATAGGGGGCCGGTGCTTGGGCAGAGGTGTCGTGGGTGTCCGGCTATGATGGCGCACGACTTGACACTACTCGGCGCCTGGTAGGCGCTTCATGTCGCGTCGCTTGCCTTCATTCGTCCACAAGCACTCTCTTAAGAAACTACCCCCTAAAGAGTTTTATAAGGTTTAGTGGTTCTGACAAGAGTAGACATGGACAATGCATAACTTTCATACTGGGGTTTTTGAGAGTTTGGATAATTATTTTCCAAAAGTTCGACCTCAAACTTTTCAAGTATATTATTTAGATACGGAAAAGCATTTTATTTTAATTTTTCACACAAGGTACCTATTTAATTTAATTTTTAATTAAAAAATAGGCTGAAAAATAGAAAATAAATAGAAATAATATCAGAAAAATTACAAAAAAATTGGGAAATATTTTTGAGACCTCACTTTAATATTAGAAATAATTTTGAGAACTCACTCCTCACTCTTGGGGGGTAGGAAATTCCGGCCCTCTCCCATGCTTTTCTTGTTCCGGCCCTTACATTGGCATCCTGTAAAAACGCAATTACGAGCCTATCATGGACCAAATAACCAACCCTGGGGGCTTCCCATATCCCTTAGGGATGTCCCGTGCGATATGGTGTGAAAATATACACCTACGGTCCGGAGCATCTCGGAAGCCAAAAAACGTGGATTATATCCTTTGATTTTTGGCTTCCCGGGGCCCGGGGGTCATTTTTTCCCAAACATCTCCTAGGGGTCTATCATGAACCTAGGGGACCCTATTATTGCCCTAGGGGACCCCCGGGTTTCCGTTTTCCCCAGAAATTTTTTCGGGGACTCTATTATTGCCCTAGGAGCCCCCCGGTGCCCCGGGAGGGTCACCTTGATTCCCGAACTCTAATATCACCCATGTCGCCCGTTTCCCAATCATTGGCATTGCAATTGCGTGATTTTCTCTCTCTAGAAAATTCTCTCTCCTCTCTCCTCGACATTGCTCGTTAACCATTAACGGAGCTTTGAGTTCTCAATGGGGAAGAAGGATAAGGCAAAGCGAGGATCTGAAAATCACGGAGATGTTGCAGAAAATTCAATGGCTCCCCCGTGTCCTACAAAAATTGCGACTCACAGACAATGTAACACCACCAACCGAGACAACCTAGATCGGGTTGTTCGCAATCTCACAGATGAATTGGAGGCTCTTGAAGTCATGACGCCAGAGGTGCAAACAGAAACAGTGCAGCAAATGGAATTAGCAAAAGAAAAAATCAACTCATGGCTCTCGAAGATGAAGGAGAAGGCCAACAATCAATGTTCGGATGAAGATGAAGATGAGGCTTCAGAGCAAGGCAAACAGCAAGAGTATGCAGATGTGGGTAAGACCTCAGCTTGGGAAAAATTCGATATAACTAAACTGAAAAATGTTGGCTTTAAATTGGATTTTATTGCACCTGTTATGCATGAGGGTAAACCAGTTGGGGAAATTAACTTCATGGACATCGAATCTGAAATTAGCTATTGGAACCAAGCGGTTGTTTGCTATGTCATGGGGTCAAGACCACCAATAAATGTGCTCAGTGGGTTCCTTAGAAGAATTTGGGCAAAACGGGGAATGAATAAAATTGCAATGATGAAAAATGGGTTAGTTCTTGTTAGATTCGACTCTATGGAACAAAGGGATGCTGTGCTAGAGGAAGGGGTTTACCATTTTGATAATAAACCCATGATAGTCAGACCATGGTCTGAAAATGTGGACTATGCTCATGAGGAGCTCACTTCTATTCCTATATGGGTCAAATTCCCTGGATTAAATGACAAATACTGGAATGCAATGGGTTTGAGCAAAATTGCAAGCTTAATTGGTAGGCCAATGATGGCTGACAGGAATACAGAGCTTAAGGTGGGGATTCACTATGCTAGAGTGTTTGTTGAAGTGGAAATTAGGGGTGATTACCATGACAAAGTCCATTTCAAGAATGAGAAGGGGAATATTGTTGAACAAGAGGTGAAGTATGACTGGAAACCTGTACTCTGCAGCCACTGTAAGCAACATGGGCATAGTGAGCCTGACCGCAGAAAGAAGAAAGCCATGTCTGGGCCTGTGAACCAAGCAGTGCCTGTGCAGAACCAACCTGTGCAGCATGAAATCCCAAGGAACCAGCAGTGGCAGAATGCAGGAAGAGTTAGAGGTAGAATTGGCAATGCAGGAAGAGGTTTGAGAGCAGGAAGAGGCTATTACAGACAAATTCAACAGGCCTAAAACTGCAAACACACAACTACAGAACCCTTTTGATATACTGCAAAGTGTAGGTGGGGAGCAGGAGGTGCTACAGACACAAGGAGCAACAGTGCCAGGGTAAGCCTCCTAGCTTGACTGGTAGTCATGTATAGGATCCTAATATGGAATGTTAGAGGTCTTAATGGCCCAAATAAGCAGAGGGATGTTGCCCTTTTCTGCAAAAAAAAAAAACTGTGGTTTGGTGGCTTTTCTAGAAACAAAAATTAGATTAATTAATCTGGAAAAATGCAAAAATAGGTTCATGCCAGGGTGGGAATCCTATAGTAATCATAATGATCATAGGTTGGGAAGAATTTGGATAAGATGGTTGCCAAATAATTTTCATGTTGTTGTGATTTTCTCTTCTGTGCAAATGATTATCTGTAAGGTAATTAATTTAGTGAGAAAAAAGGAATTTGTGGTGAGTTTTGTATATGGGCTAAATGAAAAAGAAGACAGGAAACAACTATGGAAGGATCTGAGTGATTTTGCAATTAATTGCAATAAGCCTTGAATTGTTGGTGGGGATTTTAAGAATGTTCTGCTACCTGGAAATAGACAAGGAGGACAACCAATTACTCTTGCTGAAATACAAGATTTTAAAACCCACATTGAAGGCTGTTTCCTCACTGAAATGGGTTGGTCTGGGTGTCAATACACCTGGAATAATAGGCATGAGGAGGGGGGGAGAGTATACTCTAAAATAGACTGGGTTTTTGCTAACAGTCTCTGGTTACAAGAGTTTGATCAATGCATTCTACAGTTTCTTCCAGAGGGTGTATCTGACCACTCTCCTATTTGCTTAACTCTCCAAGAAGAATTCACAAAAAGAAACATCCCCTTTAAATTTTTTAACATATGGAGCCTCCACTCTGAATTCCAAGCAATGGTGCAGCAAGCCTGGAATTGCAGAACACAAGGCACAAAAATGTTCAGAGTGTATCAGAAACTGAAAAGGGTGAGATCTGTTCTGAAAAAGCTAAATAGAGATGAATTTAGTGATATCTTAGCTCAGGCTGATATTGCTAGAACTGCAATGACCCAAGCTCAGACAGAAGCAAACAAGGAGCCTCTCACTGAGGCACTGCAACAGAAAGAAATACAGGCCAGAATGAGATATAATGAGGTGAACATGGCAGCTGAGAACTTCTTACAACAAAAGAGCAAAGCTAAGTCGGTTCAGTTGGGAGATGGGAACAATCAGTTCTTTCATGCAGTTATGATGCAGAGGAGACAACAGAACAAACTTCATTCCATCAAGACACAGGAGGGTGTCTTATTGGAAGACCAGGACCTGATTTTTGAGGAATTTGTGGGGTTTTACAGGAAAATGCTATGGGTTTCAGGTGTCAGGGCCACTACAGCAGAAGAATGTTTCTTTTCAGTAGGGCACAGACTAGACCTGCATCAACAGATGACCATTAGTGCCCCTGTGAGTGCTGAAGAAGTGAAGAAAGCCATGTTTGATATTGACTGTAATAAAAGTCCTGGCCCTGATGGCTTTGGTTCAGGATTTTTCAAAGGAGCTTGGCATACTGTGGGGGAAGAAGTGACTGAAGCTATCATTGATTTTTTTGATTCCTCTAAAATGCTCAAAGAGGTGAATGCCACAAACTTGTGTCTAGTGCAGAAGATAGAAAATCCTGAGAAGGCATCTGACTTCAGGCCAATTGCCTGCTGCAATACCATCTACAAATGCATCTCCAAGATTTTGTGTGGGAGATTGGCAAGAGTGCTTCCTGACCTAGTTTCTGTGAACCAGGGAGCTTTTGTGGCTCAGAGATCAATAGTACACAACATAATGATTTGTCAGGATCTTATCAAGCATTACAATAGGAAACAATCCTCTCCAAGATGCTTGATGAAGATTAATCTAAGAAAAGCCTATGACACAATCCACTAGAGTTTTGTCAAGGAAATGCTGCAAGGGTATGGTTTTCCTGTAAAGTTCATTGGTTGGGTTCTTGAGTGCATCCAAACTGCCAGTTTCAACATCAACATGAATGGGGAGATTCATGGATTTTTTCCTGCTAAACGTGGCATTAGGCAGGGTGATCCAATATCTCCACTAATCTTTGTGTTGGTAATGGAATATTTATCAAGAATCCTGAAAATAGCCTGAATGGACAAGAGCTTCAGCTGGCACCCAATGTGCAAAGAACTTGCACTGAGTCACCTCTGCTTTGCTGATGACTTGATGTGCTTCTGCAAAGCTGCCCCTGAGTCTGTGAGTATCATGATGAACAACATTAATTATTTTTCACAAGCTACTGGTTTGTTTACAAATAAGGAGAAATCTAACATGTACATAGCTGGTGTAAGTGAACAAATTAAGAGTGAGCTGTTAGGTTTGTCAGGGTTCAGGGAGGGTACACTACCCATGAAGTATTTGGGTGTTCCACTGTCTCCATCTAAATGGAGAAAATAGATTGTGAGTGTTTGGTGGATAAAATGACAAAAAAGCTGCAGATTTGGGCTTCCAGGAATCTCTTAGATGCAGGAAGGGCTCAATTAATTAATTCTGTATTATTCTCTATACATGTATACTGGTCGAGCATTTTTATAATGCCTGCAGGGGTACTAAAAAGTGTAGAGCAAAAATGCAGATCATTCCTGTGGGGTTCTACTGACCAGAAACATAAAATAAGTTTGGTGGCATGGGACATGGTATGCAGACCAAGGAAAAATGGTGGAATAAACATTAAGAACTGCAAATGGTTTAACATTGCTTTAAATGGGACGCATATTTGGGATTTCGCCACAAAAAAAGACACACTGTGGGTAAAATGGATAAATGGGGTGTATTTGAAGGGAGTCAATTTCTAGAATTATGCTCCTGTGTGGGGAGCTAGCTGGTACTGGAAAAAGCTTAATAAAATCAAAAGATATTTCCAGGATCAATATTCAGCTAGAGGAGTGTGGAAGGATGCTGCTGATGGGATGTATTCTGCTGCAAGAGGTTATAGAGCACTAACAGAGGTCATGCCAAAATACAGACATGCTAAATTGATTTGGGGGAAGATAACCATGCCTAGACAAAGCTTTTGCCTGTGGCTGGCTCAACTGGGGAGACTGCTAACAAAGGACAGGATGCAGAAAATGGGATTCCTGAATGGAGATGCTATGTGCAACCTGTGCAAATTGAAGACAGAAGATCATAATCACCTGTTCTTTAGCTATAATGTATCAACAGGGATTCTGGATCAGCTAAGAGGATGGTTACAGATGTCAGCAAAAGGAAACACAATCCAGGGCATGCTTAACTGGATAAGCAGGCAGAAGAGTTCGAGATTCAGAAGGGAAGTATATGCAGCAGGGCTTGCAGCAGCAGTGTACTGGATATGGAGATGCAGGAACATCCAATATTTTGAGGGAAGCAGAATGTCAATGATGCAGATCATGCAGCAGATTCAGCAAACAGTCAGAATTAGAATACATCAATGCAGCAGTAAGAGGAAGATCAACAACAATGATAAGAGATGGATAGGAAGTGTGTAATTTTTTTCTGTATCAACCTCTGTCACAAAAATCATGCAGCAGTTTCAGCAGACAAATCAGAATCAGAATTCAGCAGAAGGAGGAAGATGAACAGCAAGGATAGATTTGGATTAGGAATCTGTAATAGCTTAATTTTACTGTGTGTTGTATTTGCTGTAAGTCAGGAAATGATGTTTTAATTTGTTTCAGATATGGAGAGCCACTGGTTGTAGTGTGTTACTCCAGTACTGTTTTAGGGTTGTATGGTTGTAAAGGGATGTAGAAAAAAGGAACCCTACCTAGTAGGTGGCCTTGGATTTGCATTGCCTGTGGGCTGTAATCGTGTTACATTACAGCTAGTAACAATACAGTTTCTGACTTGCACAAAAAAAAAAAAAAAAACATTGGCATCACGTAAAACCGCCCTTACAAGCCCATCAAGGACCCAGTAACCGATCCTGGGGGCCTCCCACGTCCCCTATGAGTCTCCCGTACGATATGGGGTGAAAATATTAACGTCGAAAACTTTGCGTCCGTGGGCCCAAAACACGTCCCCTATAGCATTCCCGGGATCCGGTTGCCGTGTTCGCCCAAATACTTTCGAGGGCTCTATTATGGCCCTAGAGACCCCCGGTGCCCCGGAAGGGTCACCTTGATTCCCGAACACAGATATCACCTATGTTGCCCGTTTTTGGGCAAAAACATTGGCTTTCACGTAAAATCGCCCTTACAAGCCTATCAGGGACCCCATAACCGACCTTAGGGTCCTCCCATGTCCCATAGGGGTCTCCCGTACGATATGGGCCGAAAATATTAACGTCAAAAACATTGGGTAAAATGGCCCAGAACACGTCCCCTAGAGCATTCCCGGGGCCCGGTTGCCGTTTTCGCCAGAAATTTTTTCGGGGAGTCTATTATTGCCCTAGGGGACCCCGGTGCCCCGGGAGGGGCACCTTGATTCCCGAACTCCAATATCGCCCATGTCGCCCGTTTATGGGCCAAAACATTGGCATCACGTAAAACCGCCCTTACAAGCCTATCAGGGACCCAATAACCGACCCTAGGGGCCTCCCAAGTCCCATAGGGGTCTCCCGTACGGTACGGGCCTAAAATATTAACGTCGAAAACTTTCCGTAAAATGGCCCTGAACACGTCCCCTACAGCAATCCCGGGGCCCAGTTGCCGTTTTCGGCCAAAAAGTTTTTGGGGACTCTATTATGGCCCTAAGGGACCCCCAGTGGCCCGGGAGGCCACATTGATTCCCGAACTTAAATATCACCCATGTCGCCCACTTTTTGGCCAAAACATTGACATCGCGTAAAATCGCCCTTACAAGCCTATCAGGGACCCAATAACGGACCCTAGGGGCCTCCCACGTCCCATAGGGGTCTCCCGTACGATATCGGCCGAAAATATTAACATCGAAAACTTTGCGTAAAATGGCCCAGAACACGTCCCCTAGAGCATTCTCGGGACCCGGTTGCTATTTTCGCTTGAAATATTTTCAGGGACTCTATTATGGCCCTAGGGGACACCAGGTGCCCCGGGAGGGTCACCTTGATTCTCGAACTCAAGCCTATCAGGGACCCAATAACCGACCTTACAAGCCTATCAGGCACCCAATAACCGACCCTAAGGGCCTCCCACGTCCCATAGCGGTCTCCCGTACGATATGGGCCGAAAATATTAACGTCGAAAACTTTGCGTAAAATGGACGATTAAAACACGTCCCCTAGAGCATTCCTGGGCCCGGTTGCCGTTTTCGCCCAAAATTTTTTCAGGGACTCTATTATGGCCCTAGGGGACCCCGGGTGCCCCGGGAGGGGCACCTTGATTCCCGAACTCAGATATCACCCATGTCGCCCGTTTTTGGGCCAAAACATTTGCATAACGTAAAACCGCCCTTACAAGCCTATCAGGGACCCAATAACCGACCAGAGCGGCCTCCCACGTCCCATAGGGGTCTCCCATACGATATGGCCGAAAATATTAACGTCGAAAACATTGCGTAAAATGGCCTAGAACACGTCCCCGAGAGCATTCCCGGGGCCCGGTTGCCGTGTTCGCCCAAAATTTTTTCAGGGACTCTATTATGGCCCTAGGGGACCCCCGGTGCCCCAGGAGGGTACCTTGATTCCCGAACTCCGATATCACCCATGTCGCCCGTTTTTGGGCCAAGACATTAATATCGCGTAAAACCGCCCTTACAAGCCTATCAAGGACCCAATAACCGACCCTAGGGGCCTCCCACGTCCCATAGGGGTCTCCCGTACGATATAGGCCGAAAATATTAACATCGAAAACTTTGCGTAAGATGGCCCAGAACACGTCCCCTAGAGCATTCCCGGGGCCAGGTAGCTGTTTTCGCCTGAAATTTTTTCAGGGACTCTATTATGGCCCTAGGGGACACCCGGTGCCCCGGGAAGGTCACCTTGATTCTCGAACTCAAGCCTATCAGGGACCCAATAACCGACCTTACAAGCCTATCAGGCACCCAATAACCGACCCTAAGGGCCTCCCACGTCCCATAGCGGTCTCCCGTACGATATGGGCCGAAAATATTAACGTCGAAAACTTTGCGTAAAATGACCGATTAAAACATGTCCCCTAGAGCATTCCTTGGCCCGGTTGCCGTTTTCGCCCAAAAGTTTTTCAGGGACTCTATTATGGCCCTAGGGGACCCCGGGTGCCCCGAGAGGGTCACCTTGATTCATGAACTCAGATTTCACCCATCTCGCCCGTTTTTGGGCCAAAACATTGGCATCGCGTAAAACCGCCCTTACAAGCCTATCAGGGACCCAATAACCGACCCTAGGGGCCTCCTATGTCCCATCGGGGTCTCCCGTACAATATGGGTTGAAAATATTTACATCGAAAACTTTGCGTAAAATGACAGAGAACACGTCCCCTAGAGCATTCTCGGGGCGCGGTTGCCGTTTTCGCCCGAAATTTTTTCGGGGACTCTATTACGGCCCTAGGGGTCCCTTGGTGCCCCGGGAGGGCCACCATGATTCCCAAACCCTGATATCACCCATGTCGCCCGTTTTGGGCCAAAACATTGGCATCGCGTAAAACCGCCCTTACAAGCTTATCAGGGACCCAATAACCGATCCTAGGGGCCTCTCTTGTCCCTTAGGGGTCTCTCGTACTATATGGGCCAAAAATATTAACGTCGAAAACTTTGCGTAAAATGCCCTAGAACACATCCCCTAGAGCATTCCGGGGCCCGGTTTCCGTTTTCGCCCGAAATTTTTTCGGGGACTCTATTATGGCCCTATGGGACCCCCAGTGCCTCGGGAGGGTCACCTTGATTCCCGAACATAGATATCACCCATGTCCCAGTTTTTGGGCGAAAACATTGGCATCGCGTAAAACCACCCTTACAAGCCTATCAAGGACCCAATAACCGACCCTAGGGGCCTCCCATGTCCGATAGGGGTCGCCCGTACGATATGGGCCGAAAATATTAACGTCGAAAACTTTGCATAAAATGGCCCAGGACACGTCCCCTAGAGCATTCCCGGGGCCCGATTGCCCTTTTCGCTGAAATTTTTTTCAGGGACTCTATTATGGCCATAGGGGACCCCCGGTGCCCCGGGAGGGGCACCTTGATTCCCGAACTCAGAGATCACCCATGTCGCCTGTTTTTGGGCCAAAAGATTGGCATCGCGTAAAACCGCCCTTACAAGCCTATCAAGGACCCAATAACTGACCCTAGGGGCCTCCCATGTCCCATAGGGGTCTCCCGTACGATATGGGCCGAAAATATTAACGTCGAAAACATTGCGTAAAATGGCCCAGAACACGTCCCCTAGAGCATTCCCGGGCCCCGTTTGCAAATTTCGCACGAAATTTTTTCGGGGACTCTATTATGGCACCAGGGGACCCCCGGTGCCCCGGGAGGGGCACCTTGATTCCCGAACTCAGATATCACCCATGTCCTCGTTTTTGGGCCAAAACGATGGCATCACGTTAAACCGCCCTTACAAGCGTATCAGGGACCAAATAACCGACCCTAGGGGCGTCCCATGTCCCATAGGGGTCTCCCGTACGATATGGGCCGAAAAAATTTACGTCAAAAACATTGCGTAAAATGGCCTGGAACACGTCCCCTAGAGCATTCTCGAGGCCCGAATGCCATTTTCGCCCGAATTTTTTTTGGGGACTCTAGTATGGCCCTAGGGGACCGCTTGTGCCCCGGAAGGGGCACCTTGATTCCCGAACTCAGATATCAACCATGTCGCCCGTTTTTGGGCCATAATATTTGCATAACGTAAAACCGCCCTTACAAGCCTATCAGGGACCCAATAACCGACCAGAGCGGCCTCCCACGTCCCATAGGGGTCTCCCGTACGATATGGCCGAAAATATTAACGTCGAAAACATTGCGTAAAATGGCCCAGAACACGTCCCCTAGAGCATTCCCTGGGCCCGGTTGCCGTTTTCGCCCGAAATTTTTTCAGGAACTCTATTATGGCCCTAGGGGACCCTTGATTCCCGAACTCCGATATCACCCATGTCGCCCGTTTTTGGGCCAAAACATTAATATCGCGTAAAATCGCCTTTACAAGCCTATCAAGGACCCAATAACCGACCCTAGGGGCCTCCCACGTCCCATAGGGGTCTCCCGTACGATATCGGCCGAAAATATAAACATCGAAAACTTTGCGTAAAATGGCCCAGAACACGTCCCCTAGAGCATTCCCGGGGCCCGGTTGCTGTTTTCGCCTGAAATTTATTCAGGGACTCTATTATGGCCCTAGGGGACACCCGGTGCCCCGGGAAGGTCACCTTGATTCCCGAACTCAGATATCACCCATGTCGCCCGTTTTTGGGCCAAAACATTGGCATCACGTAAAACCGACCTTACAACCCTATCAGGGACCCAATAACCGACCCTAAGGGCCTCCCACGTCCCATAGCGGTCTCCCGTACGATATGGGCCGAAAATATTAACATCAAAAACTTTGCGTAAAATGGCCGATTAAAACACGTCCCCTAGAGCATTCCCGGGCCCGGATGCCGTTTTCGCCCAAAATTTTTTCAGGGACTCTATTATGGCCCTAGGGGACCCCCAGTGCCCCGGGAGGGTCACCTTGATTCATGAACTCAGATTTCACCCATGTCGCCCGTTTTTGGGCCAAAACATTGGCATCGCGTAAAACCGCCCTTACATGCCTATCAGGGACCCAATAACCGATCCTAGGGGCCAACCATGTCCCATAACTGTCTTCCGTATGATATGGGCCGAAAATATTAACGTCAAAAACTTTGCGTAAAATGGCCCAGAACACGTCCCCTAGAGCATTCTCGGTGCCCGGTTTCAGTTTTCTCCCGAAATTTTTTCGGGGACTCTATTATGACCGTAGGGGACCCCCGGTGCCCCGGGAGCCTCACCTTGATTCCCAAACTCAGATATCACCCATGTCGCCCTTTTTTGGGCCAAAACATTGGCATCGCGTAAAACCGCCCTTACAAGCCTATCAAGGACCCAATAAACCCTAGGGGCCTCCCATGTGCCATAGGTGTCGCCCGTACGATATGGGCCGAAAATATTAACGTCGAAAACTTTGCATAAAATGGCCTAGAACACGTTCCCTAGAGCATTCCCGGGGCCCGATTGCCTTTTTCGCTCAAATTTTTTTCAGGGACTCTATGATGGCCCTAGGGGACCCCCCCGGGGCACCTTGATTCCCGAACTCAGATATCACCCATGTCGCCTGTTTTTGGGCCAAAACATTGGCATCGCGTAAAACCGCCCTTACAAGCCTATCAAGGACCCAATAACCGACCCTAGGGGCCTCCCATGTCCCATAGGGGTCCCTCGTACGATATGGGCCGAAAATATTAACGTCGAAAACTTTGTGTAAAATGGCCCAAAACACGTTCCCTAGAGCATTCCCGGGCCCCGTTAGCAGTTTTCGCCCGAAATTTTTTCGGGGACTCTATTATGGCACCAGGGGACCCCCGGTGCCCCGGGAGGGGCACCTTAATTCCCCCGGGGCACCTTAATTCCCGAACTCCGATATCACCCATGTCGCCCGTTTTTGGGCCAAAACATTGGCATCACGTTAAACCGCCCTTACAAGCGTATCAGGGACCCAATAACCGACCCTAGGGGCGTCCCATGTCCCATAGGGGTCTCCCGTACGATATGGGCTGAAAAAAATTACGTCAAAAACTTTGCGTATAATGGCCCGGAACATGTCCCCTAGAGCATTCCCGTGGCCCGAATGCCGTTTTCGCCCGAAATTTTTTTGGGGACTCTAGTATGGCCCTAGGGGACCGCTGGTGCCCCAGGAGGGGCACCTTGATTCCCGAACTCAGATATCACCCATGTCGCCAGTTTTTGGGCCAAAACATTTGCATCGCGTAAAACCGCCCTTAAAAGCCTATCAGGGACCCAATAACCGACTAGAGGGGCCTCCCACGTCCCATAGGGGTCTCCCGTATGATATGCCCGAAAATAGTAACGTGGAAAACATTGCGTAAAATGGCCCAGAACACGTCCCCTAGAGCATTCCCGGGCCCCAGTTGCCGTTTTGGCCCGAAATTTTTTTAGGGACTCTATTATGGCCCTAGGGGACCCCCGGTGCCCCAGAAGGGTCACCTTTATTCCCGAACACCGATATCACCCATGTCGCCTGTTTTTGGGGCAAAACATTAATATCGCGTAAAACCGCCCTTACAAGGACCCAATAACCGACCCTAGGGGACTCCCATATCCCATAGGGGTCTCCCGTACGATATGGGACGAAAATATTAACGCCGAAAACTTTGCGTAAAATGGCCGATTAAAACACGTCCCCTAGAGCATTCCCGGGGCCCGGTTGCTGTTTTCGCCTGAAGTTTTTTCAAGGACTCTATTATGGCCCTAGGGGGCACCCGGTGCCCCGGGAAGGTCACCTTGATTCCCGAACTCAGATATCACCCATGTCGCCCGTATTTGGGCCAAAACATTGGCATCGCGTAAAACCGCCCTTAAAGCCTATCAGGGACCCAATAACCGACCCTAGCGGCGTCCCATGTCCCATAGGGGTCTCCCGTACGATATGGGCCAAAAGTATTAACGTCGAAAACATTGCGTAAAATGACGGAGAACACGTCCCCTAGAGCATTCCTGGGGCGCGGTTGCCGTTTTCACCCTAAATTTTTTCGGGGACTCTATTATGGCCCTAGGGGACCCTTGGTGCTCCGGGAGTGTCACCATGATTCCCAAACCCTGATATCACCCATGTCGCCCGTTTTTGGGCCAAAACATTGGCATCGCGTAAAACCGCCCTTACAAGCCTATCAAGGACCCAATAACCGACCCTAGGGGCCTCCCATGTCCCATAGGGGCCTCCCGTACGATATGGGACGAAAATATTAACGTCGAAAACTTTGCATCAAAATGGCCCAGAACACGTCCCCTAGAGCATTCCCGGGGCCCGATTGCCTTTTTCGCTCAAATTTTTTTCAGGGACTCTATTATGGCCCTAGGGGACCCCCGGTGCCCCGGGAGGGGCACCTTGATTCCCGAACTCAGATATCATCCATGTCGCTTGTTTTTGGGCCAAAACATTGGCATCGCGTAAAACCGCCCTTACAAGCCTATCAAGGACCCAATAACCGACCTTAGGGACCTCCCATGTCCCATAGGGGTCTCTCGAACGATTTGGGCCGAAAATATTAACGTCGAAAACTTTGCATCAAAATGGCCCTGAACACGTCCCCTAGAGCATTCCCGAGCCCCGTTTGAAGTTTTCGCCCGAAATTTTTTCGGGGACTCTATGATGGCACCAGGGGACCCCCGGTGCCCCGGGAGGGGCACCTTGATTCCCGAACTCCGATATCACCCATGTCGCCCGTTTTTGAGCCAAAACATTGGCATCACGTTAAACCGCTCTTACAAGCATATCAGGGACCCAATAACCGACCCTAGGGGCGTCCCAAGTCCCATAAGGGTCTCCCGTTCGATATGGGCCGAAAAAATATACGTCGAAAACTTTGCGTAAAATGGCCCGGAACACGTCCCCTAGAGCTTTCCCGGGGCCCGAATGCCAATTTCGCCCGAAATTTTTTTTGGGACTCTAGTATGGCCCTAGGGGACCGTCGGTGCCCCGGGAGGGGCACCTTTATTCCCGAACTCAGATATCACCCATGTCGCCCGTTTTTCGGCCAAAACATTAGCATCGCGTAAAACCGCCCTTACAAGCCTATCAGGGACCCAATAACCGACCCAAGGGGCGTCCCATGTCCCATAGGGGTCTCCCGTAAGATATGGGCCGAAAATATTAACGTCGAAAACTTTGCGTAAAATGACCGAGAACACGTCCCCTAGAGCATTCCTGGAGCGCGGTTGCCGTTTTCGCCCTAATTTTTTTCGGGGACTCTATTATGGCCCTAGGGGACCCTTGGTGCCCCGGGAGTGTCACCATGATTCCCAAACCCTAATATCTCCCATGTCGCCCGTTTTTGGGCCAAAACAATTGCATCGCGTAAAACCGCCCTTACAAGCCTTTCAAGGACCCAATAACCGATCCTAGGGGCCTCCCATGTCCCATAGGAGTCTCTCGTACGATATGGGCCGAAAATATTAACGTCGAAAACTTTGCATCAAAATGGCCCAGAACACGTCCCCTAGAGCATTCCCGAGCCCCGTTTCCAGTTTTCGCCCGAAATTTTTTCGGGGACTCTATTATGGCACCAGGGGACCCCCGGTGCCGCGGGAGGGGCACCTTGATTCCCGAACTCAGATATCACCCATGTCGCCCGTTTTTGGGCCAAAACATTAGCATCGCGTAAAACCGCCCTTACAAGCGTATCAGGGACCCAATAACCGACCCTAGGGGCGTCCCATGTCCCATAAGGGTCTCCCGTTCGATATGGGCCGAAAAAATTTACGTCGAAAACTTTGCGTAAAATGGCCCGGAACACGTCCCCTAGAGCATTCTTGGGGCCCGGTTGCCGTTTTCGCACGAAATTTTTTCGGGGACTCTATGATGGCCCTAGGGGACCCCAGGTGCCCCGGGAGGGGCACCTTGATTCCCGAACTCAAATATCACCGATGTCGCCTGTTTTTGGGCCAAAACATTGGCATCGCGTAAAACCGCCCTTACAAGCCTATCAAGGACCCAATAACCGACCCTAGGGGCCTTCCATGTCCCATAGGGGTCCCTCGTACGATATGGGCCGAAAATATTAACGTCGAAAACTTTGTGTAAAATGGCCCAAAACACGTTCCCTAGAGCATTCCCGGGCCCCGTTAGCAGTTTTCGCCCGAAATTTTTTCGGGGACTCTATTATGGCACCAGGGGACCCCCGATACGCCGGGAGGGGCACCTTAATTCCCGAACTCCGATATCACCCATGTCGCCCGTTTTTGGACCAAAACATTGGCATCACGTTAAACCGCCCTTACAAGCGTATCAGGGACCCAATAACCGACCCTAGGGGCGTCCCATGTCCCATAGGGGTCTCCCGTACGATATGGGCTGAAAAACATTACGTCAAAAACTTTGCGTATAATGGCCCGGAACATGTCCCCTAGAGCATTCCCGGGGCCCGAATGCCAATTTCGCCCGAAATTTTTTTTGGGACTCTAGTATGGCCCTAGGGGACCGCCGGTGCCCCGGGAGGGGCACCTTTATTCCGGAACTCAGATATCACCCATGTCGCCCGTTTTTGGGCCAAAACATTAGCATCGCGTAAAACCGCCCTTACAAGCCTATCAGGGACCCAATAACCGACCCTAGGGGCGTCCCATGTCCCATAGGGGTCTCCCGTACGATATGGGCCGAAAATATTAACGTCGAAAACTTTGCGTAAAATGACCGAGAACACGTCCCCTAGAGCATTCCTGGGGCGCGGTTGCCGTTTTCGCCCTAATTTTTTTCGGGGACTCTATTATGGCCCTAGGGGACCCTTGGTGCCCCGGGAGTGTCACCATGATTCCCAAACCCTAATATCACCCATGTCGCCCGTTTTTGGGCCAAAACAATTGCATCGCGTAAAACCGCCCTTACAAGCCTATCAAGGACCCAATAACCGACCCTAGGGGCCTCCCATGTCCCATAGGGGTCTCCCGTACGATATGGGCCGAAAATATTAACGTCGAAAACTTTGCATCAAAATGGCCCAGAACACGTCCCCTTGAGCATTCCCGGGGCCCGATTGCCTTTTTCGCTCAAATTTTTTTCAGGGACTCTATTATGGCCCTAGGGGACCCCCGGTGCCCCGGGAGGGGCACCTTGATTCCCGAACTCAGATATCACCCATGTCGCCTGTTTTTGGGCCAAAACATTGGCATCGCGTAAAATCGCCCTTACAAGCCTATCAAGGACCCAATAACCGACCTTAGGGGCCTCCCATGTCCCATTGGGGTCTCTCGTACGATATGGGCCGAAAATATTAACGTCGAAAACTTTGCATCAAAATGGCCCAGAACACGTCCCCTAGAGCATTCCCGAGCCCCGTGTGCAGTTTTCGCCCGAAATTTTTTCGGGGACTCTATTATGGCACCAGGGGACCCCGGTGCCCTGGGAGGGGCACCTTGATTCCCGAACTCCGATATCATCCATGTCGCCCGTTTTTGAGCCAAAACATTGGCATCATGTTAAACCGCTCTTACAAGCGTATCAGGGACCCAATAACCGACCCTAGGGGCGTCCCATGTCCCATAAGGGTCTCCCGTTCGATATGGGCCGAAAAAATTTACGTCGAAAACGTTGCGTAAAATGGCCCGGAACACGTCCCCTAGAGCATTCTTGGGGCCCGGTTGCCGTTTTCGCACGAAATTTTTTCGGGGACTCTATGATGGCCCTAGGGGACCCCAGGTGCCCCGGGAGGGGCACCTTGATTCCCGAACTCAAATATCACCGATGTCGCCTGTTTTTGGGCCAAAACATTGGCATCGCGTAAAACCGCCCTTACAAGCCTATCAAGGACCCAATAACCGACCCTAGGGGCCTCCCATGTCCGATAGGGGTCCCTCGTACGATATGGGCCGAAAATATTAACGTCGAAAACTTTGTGTAAAATGGCCCAAAACACGTTCCCTAGAGCATTCCCGGGCCCCGTTAGCAGTTTTCGCCCGAAATTTTTTCGGGGACTCTATTATGGCACCAGGGGACCCCCGATACCCAGGGAGGGGCACCTTAATTCCCGAACTCCGATATCACCCATGTCGCCCGTTTTTGGGCCAAAACATTGGCATCACGTTAAACCGCCCTTACAAGCCTATCAGGGACCCAATAACTGACCAGAGGGGCCTCCCACGTCCCATAGGGGTCTCCCGTATGATATGGCCGAAAATATTAACGTCGAAAAGTTTGCGTAAATTGGCCCAGAACACGTCCCCTAGAGCATTCCCGGGGCCTGGTTGTCGTTTTAGCCCGAAAATTTTTCAGGGACTCTATTATGGCCCTAGGGGACCCCCGTTGCCCCGGGATGGTCACCTTGATTCCCGAACTCCGATATCACCCATGTCGTCCGTTTTTGGCCAAAACATTAATATCGCGTAAAACCGCTCTTACAAACCTATCAAGGACCCAATAAGCGGCCCTAGGGGCCTCCCATATCCGATAGGGCTCTCCCGTACGATATGGGTCGAAAATATTAACGTCGAAAACTTTGTGTAAACTGGCCCAGAACACGTCCCCTAAAGCATTCCCGGGCCCCGGTTGCCGTTTTCGCCGAAATCGTTCGGGGACTCTATTATGGCCCTAGGGGACCCCCGGTGCCCTGGGAGGGTCACCTTGATTCCCGAACTCAGATATCACCCATGTCACCCGTTTTTGGGCCAAAACATTGGCATCGCGTAAAACCGCCCTTACAAGCCTATCAGGGACCCAATAACCGACTCTAGGGGCCTGCCACGACCCATAGGAGTCTCCCGTACGATATGGGCCGAAATTATTAACGTCGAAAACATTGCGTAAAACGGCCCAGAACACATCCCCTAGAGCATTCCCGTGGCCTGGTTGCCGTTTTTGCTCGAAATTTTTTCGGGGACTTTATTATGGCCCTACGGGACCTCCGGTGCCCCGCCAGGGGCACCTTGATTCCTGAACTCAGATATCACCCATGTCGCCCGTTTTTGGGCCAAAACATTGGCATCGCGTAAAACGCCCTTACAAGCCTATCAAGGATCATATAACCGACCCTAGGGGCCTCCCACGTCACATAGGGGTCTCCCGTACAATATGGGCCGAAATATTATCGTCGAAAACCTAGCATAAAATGGCCCAGAACACGTCTCCTAAAGCATTCCCGGGGCCCGATTGCCGTTTTCGCACGAAATTTTTTCGGGGACTTTATTATGGCCCTAGGGGACCCCCGGTGCCCCGGGAGGGTCACCTTGATTCCCGAACTCAGATATCACCCATGTCACCCGTTTTTGGGCCAAAACATTGGCATCGCATAAAATCGCCCCTACAAGCCTATAAGGGACCAAATAACCGACCCTAAGGGCCTCCCATGTCCCATAGAGGTCTCCCGTACGATATGGGCCGAAAATATTAACGTCGAAAAATTTGCGTAAAATGGCCCGGAACAAGTCCCCTTGAGTGTTCCCAGGGCCCGGTTGCCGTTTTCGCCCGAAATGTTTTCGGAACTCTATTATGGCCCTAGGGGACCCCCGGTGCCCCGGGAAGGCCACCTTGGTTCCCGTACTCAGATGTCACCCATGTGGCCTATTTTTGGGCCAAAACATTGGCATCGCGTAAAACCGCCCTTACAAGCCTATCAGGGACCCAATAACCGACCCTAGTGGCCTCCCACGTCCCATAGGGGTCTCCCGTACGATATGGGCCGAAAATATTATCGTCGAAAACTTTGTGTAAAATGGCCCAAAACACGTCCCCTAGAGCATTCTTGGGGCCCGGTTGCCGTTTTTGCACGAAATTTTTTCGGGGACTCTATTATAGCCCTAGGGGACCCCCGATGCCCCGGGAGGGCACCTTGATTCCCGAACTCAGATATCACCCATGTCGCCCGTTTTTGGGCCAAAACATTTGCATCGCTAGTAGGTTGCACCAGATTGAAGGGTTGTAAGGTACTAGAGGGATGTAGCAAAAAGGAACCCTACCTAGTAGGTGGCCTTGGATCTGCATTGCCTAAGGACTGTAATCTTGTTACATTACAGTGAGCAATAATACAATTTCTGACTTGCACCAAAAAAAAACATTTGCATCGCGTAAAACCGCCCTCACAAGCCTATCAGGGACCCAATAACCGATCCTTGGTGCCTCCCATGTCCCATAGGGGTCTCCCGTATGATATGGGCCTAAAATATTAACGTCAAAAACTTTGCGTAAAATGGCCCAAAACACGTCCCCTTGAGCATTCCCGGGGCCCGGTTGCCGTTTTCGACCGAAATTTTTTCGAGGACTCTAGTATGGTCCTAGGGGACACCCGGTGGCCCGGGAGGGTCAACTTGATTCCTGAACTCATATATCACCAATGTCGCCCATTTTTGGGCCAAAACATTTGCATCGCGTAAAACCGCCCTTACAAGCCTATCAGGAACCCAATAACCGACCCTAGGGGCTTCCCACGTCTCATAGGGGTCTCGCGTACGATATGGGCCGAAAATATTTAACGTCGAAAACTTTGCGTAAAATGGCCCTAAACATGTCCTCTAGAGCATTCTCGGGGTGCGGTTGCCGTTTTCGCCCGAAATTTTTTCGGGGACTCCATGATAGCCTTACGCGACCCCCGGTGCCCCGGGAGGGTCACCTTGATTTCCGAACTCAGATATCACAAACAGTGCAGCAAATGGAATTAGCTAGAGAGAAAATCAACACTTGGCTCTCGAAAATGAAGGAGAAGGCAAGTACTCAACTCTCATCTGAGGATGAAGAAGAAGCGGCAGAACAGACCACTCAGCAAGACAGCACAGACATTGGTAAGGTTTCTGCTTGGAAAAAATTCGACATCTCTAAGCTAAAAAATGCTGGTTTTAAGCTAGATTTTATTGAACCTGCTATGCATGATGGCATACCAGTAGGGGAAATTAATCTTAGTGACATAGAATCTGAAATAAATTACTGGAATAAAGCTGTAGTTTGCTATGTCATGGGAGCTAGACCACCAATTACAGTATTTAGTGGATTCCTAAGACGAATTTGGGCAAAAAAAGGGATGAACAAAATAGCTATGATGAAAAATGGACTGGTTTTGGTTCGTTTTGATTCATTGGAACAGAGAGATGCTGTAATACAGGAAGGAGTGTACCATTTTGACAACAAGCCCATGATATTCAGACCTTGGTCTGAAAATGTGGACTATGCAAAAGAAGAATTAACCTCAGTGCCTATATGGGTGAAATTCCCAGGATTAAATGTGAAGTATTGGAATGCAATGGGGTTAAGCAAAATTGCTAGCCTTGTTGGTAGACCAATGATGGCAGATAGGAACACTGAACTCAAAGTAGGAATTCACTATGCAAGAGTGCTAGTTGAAGTAAAAATTGGAGATGTGTACCCTGAGAAAGTTAATTTCAAGAATGAAAAGGGGAACATTGTGGAGCAGGAGGTTGAATATGACTGGAAACCAATCATTTGCAACCACTGTAAGCAGCATGGACATGGAGAATCTGACTGCCGGAAGAAGCTTGCAGCTGCAGCTTCTGTGGTACAATCTGAGCCTGTGCAGAATAGACCTCCACCACAAGCAAACCCTAGAACCCTGCAATGGCAGAATGCAAGGAGAGGAAGGGGCAGAGCAGGGAATGCAGGGAAGGGTCAGAGAGCAGGGAGAGGGGTATACAGGCAAACTCAACAACAGCCCTAGACACAGAAGTCATTTGAAGTTTTGCAAGATAAAGAAGTGCAGGAAGGGCAGAAAACTCAAGGGGAAACAGCAGAACCTGTACCAAAGGAGGACCTGCTACCTGGTATGGTGCCAACACATGGTAAGTCTCCTATCTTGACTAATAGTCATGGATAGCATCCTTATATGGAATGTGAGAGGCCTAAATGGCCATAATAAACAGAAAGATGTGAGTCTTTTCTGCAAAAAGAATAACTGTGGCTTGGTGGTTTTGTTAGAAACTAAAATTAGGTTAGTTAATTTAGAAAAATGCAAGGGAAATTTCATGCAAGGGTGGGAATCATTTAGCAGCCACAACAATCATAGATTAGGCAGAATCTGGATTAGATGGTTACCAAATTATTTCCATGTTAATGTGATATTTTCATATGTGCAAATGGTGACTTGTAAAATAATCAATCTTTTGGAAAAAAAAGAGTTTGTGGTCAGCTTTGTGTATGGGCTGAATGAAAAAGAGGAAAGGAAGCAACTGTGGCAGGATCTCTCTAATTATGCACTGAACTGCAATGTACCATGGATTGTTGGGGGGGACTTCAACAATGTGTCAATACCTTGAAATAGACAAGGAGGTGCCCCAGTCACATATTCTGAAATACAAGACTTTAAAGACTGTTTAGAGGATTGTAAACTTACAGAATTGAGCTGGTCTGGGTGTCAATTCACATGGAACAACAGGCATGAGAGGGGAGGGAGAGTTTATTCTAAAATTGATTGGGTATTTGCCAACAGCCTCTGGATTCAGGAATTTGATCAGTTCGATCTTAAATTCCATCCAGAGGATGTGTCTGATCACTCTCCAATTTGTTTAACCCTGCACAGAGAGCTCACAACAAATAGAAATCCCCCCTTTAAATTTTTCAACATGTGGAGCCTCCACTCTGAATTTGAAGCTAAGGTGCAGCAAGCTTGGAACATCAGAACACAAGGCACAAAAAGGTTCAGAGTTTATCAGAAACTGAAAAGTGTGAGAGTAGTGCTGAAAAAGCTAAGTAGAGATGAATTCAGTGAGATCCTAACTCAAGCTGAGATAGTAAGGAATACAATGAATCAAGCACAGAATGCAGCAAACCAGGACCCTCAAAATGAGACAATACAGCATGAGGAAGTGCAAGCAAGGAAGAGATACAATGATCTGAATATGGCAGCAGAGAACTTCCTACAACAAAAGAGTAAGGCAAAATGGATTCAATTAGGGGATGGAAATACTCAATTCTTTCATGCAATTATGAAGCAAAGAAGGTAGCAGCACAGAGTACACTCCATCAAGACACAGGAGGGAACCCTATTAGAAGAACAGAACCTGATTGTGGAGGAATTTGTGGAATTTTACAGAGGAATGCTAGGAGTATCAGGAACCAGAGCCACTACAGCAGAAAGTAGCTTCTTCTCAGCAGGACACAGACTAGACATACACCAACAAATGACCCTGAATGCCCCTGTGATTGCTGAAGAAGTCAAGAGAGCAATGTTTGAAATTGACTGTAATAAAAGTCCAGGCCCTGATGGTTTTGGATCAGGGTTCTTTAAAGAAGCCTGGCATACAGTGGGGCAGGAACTGACTGAGGCTATTATTGATATTTTTGAGTCTTCCAAAATGCTCAAAGAAGTGAATGCAACTAACTTGTGTCTTGTGTAGAAAATACCAAGTCCTGAAAAGGCTTCTGATTACAGACCCATAGCTTGCTGCAACACCATCTATAAGTGCATCTCCAAGATCCTATGTGGAAGACTGGCAAGAGTGCTTCCTGAGCTAATTTCTGTGAACCAGGGAGCTTTTGTGGCACAGAGATCTATAGTACACAACATCATGATTTTTCAGGATCTAATCAAGCACTATAATAGGAAACAATCCTCTCCTAGATGCCTGATGAAGATTGACCTCAGAAAAGCTTATGACACAGTTCACTGGGGTTTTATCAAGGAAATGCTGCAAGGATATGGATTCCCATTGAAGTTTAGTGGTTGGATACTAGAGTGTGTCCAAACAGCTAGCTTCAGCATCAACCTGAATGGGGAAGCCCATGGATACTTCACTGCAAAGCGTTGCATTAGACAAGGAGACCCAATTTCTCCATTAATCTTTGTCTTGGTGATGGAATACTTGTCAAGAATCTTGAAGATAGCTTGCATGGACAATAGTTTCAATTGGCACCCCATGTGCAAAGAGCTTGCACTAAGTCACCTCTGCTTTGCAGATGACCTGATGTGCTTCTGCAAAGCTACACCTGACTCTGTGAGTATCCTAATGGATTGCATGAACTACTTCTCACAAGCCACAGGACTATTTGCAAACCAGGAAAAGTCAAGCATGTATGTGGCAGGGGTTTGTGAACAAGAGAAAAATGAGTTGTTGGGCCTCTCAGGGTTTCAGGAGGGTACACTGCCAATGAAATACCTGGGTGTCCCACTATCCCCATCAAAGTGGAGTAAAATGGATTGTCAATGCTTGGTGGATAAAATGACAAAAAAACTACATACTTGGGCATCCAGGAACCTCTCAATGCAGGAAGGGCACAATTAATAAACTCTGTGTTATTATCTATACATGTATACTGGTCAAGCATCTTTGTCATGCCTGCTGGGGTACTAAAAAGTATAGAGAAAAAATGCAGATTTTTTTTATGGGGGACTACTGACCAAAAGCACAAAACCAGTCTGGTTGCTTGGGATGTAGTCTGCAGACCAAGAAGAAATGGGGGCATAAATATTAAACAGTGCAAATGGTTTAATATAGCCCTAAATGGGAAGCACATATGGGACTTAACCACAAAAAAAGACACACTGTGGGTGAAGTGGATTAATGGAGTGTATTTGAAAGGAAGCAATTTTTGGAACTATGCTCCTATATGGGGAGCCAGTTGGTACTGGACAAAGCTCAACAAGATCAAAAGCCACTTCCAGGAACACTATTCAACCAGAGGAGTGTGGAGGAAAACTCAAAATGGAATATACTCTGTTGCTAGTGGATACAGAGTTTTGATGGGGAATCTGCCAAAATACAGGCATTCTGACCTGATATGGGGAAGGATAACTGTACCTAGGCACAGCTTCTGTTTATGGTTGGCCTAAATGGGAAGACTACTGACCAAGGATAGGCTGCAGAAAATGGGTTTCCTTAATGGAGACACCATATGCTACCTGTGCAAAAAGGAGACAGAGAGTCATAGCCATTTGTTTTTCAGCTGTAATGTTTCAACAGAGACACTGAACCAGGTAAAGACATGGCTACAAATTTCTGCAAGAGCTAACACAACCCAGGGAATGATAAACTGGATTAGCAGACAGAAATGCTCGAGGTTCAGAAAAGAAGTGTATGCAGCAGGAATTGCAGCAGCTGTGTACTGGGTTTGGAGAATCAGGAACATGATGTGCTTTGAGAGGAGTAGACTGTCAATGTCACAGGTTATGCAGCAGATACAGCTAACAACCAGAGTTAGAATCCAACAATGCAGTAGCAACAGGAAGTTAAACAGCAAGGATAAAAGATGGATAAGGCAGCTGTGAAATCGGAATCAGATGCTAGCAGAGAGATAGGAATTGGAAGAAGCACAGAAGAACAGCAATTATGCAGTATAGCAGCTCAACAGAAAATCAGAATCAGAAACATCTGGTGTTCAACAGAGAATCTAGCAGTCTGCAAGACATAAAGCACTAGAGCAGGACTTCAGACAGCAGGTTTCAGCAGGGAATCAGTGGCAGATTTGCTGAAGCTAGACAGAATGAGGAATGAAAAAGTATGCAGCAGATCTGAAATGCTAGAAAAAGTTGTATCAGAAAGGAATCAGCAAGCTTCAGAAGGATCCAGCAGATTCTCAGTAGCAGGTTTGCTTGAAGCAAGGCAGAATGAAAAATGAATCAGATTCTGGAAGATTTGAAAGGCTAGAAGAAGTTGTAATATATTTAGCTTATTATGTCTTTGTATTTTGTTGTAAGTCAGAAATAAATTTTGTATTTTGTTATGTTTACAGAGATGGTGAACCACTGCCTGTAGTGAGTTGCACCTGATTGAAGGTTTGTAAGGTAGTATAGGGATGAAGTAAAATGGAACCCTACCTAGTAGGTGGCCTTGGACCTGCATTGCCTAAGGACTGTAATCTTGATACATTAAAGTGAGCAATAATACAACTTCTGACTTGCACCAAAAAAAAAAATATTGGCATCGCGTAAAACCGCCCTTACAAGCCTATCAGGGACCCAATAACCGACCCTAGGGGCCTCCCACGTCCCATAAGGGTCTCCCGTACAATATGGGCCGAAAATATTAATGTCGAAAACTTTGCGTAAAATGGCCCAGAACATGTCCCCTAGAGCATTCCCGGGGCCCGATTTCCGTTTTCGCCGGGGACTCTATTATGGCCCTAGGGGACCCTCGGTGCCCCGGGAGAGTCACCTTGATTCCCGAACTCAGATATCA
>CM076152.1:20487500-20495000 GCA_038025085.1 Tetragonia tetragonoides
TACGATATGGGCCGAAAATATTAACGTCAAAAACAATGCGTAAAATGGCCCAGAACACGTCCCCCAGAGCATTCCCGGGGTCCGGGTTTCGTTTTTGCCCAAATTTTTTTCAAGGGCTCCATTATGGCCCTAGGGGACCCCCAGTGCCCCGGGAGGGACACCTTAATTCCCGAACTTAGATATCACCCATGTTGCCCGTTTTTGGGCCAAAACATTGGCATCGCGGAATAACCGGGTTGTCTGATAATTTTCTCTCTCTAAAATGCTCTCCCCTCTCTCCTCGGCAGCGCTGGTTAATCTCCATTAACAGCCCTGAGTATCAATGGGGAAGAACGGGAAAGCTAAACGAGGCCTGGGAAATGAAATTGAAGATGCGGGTAAATCAACAGCACCACCATGTCCCACAAAAAACCTGACTCAACGAAAACATTCGACTGTAAACCATGAAAACCTAGATCGGGTGATGAGAAATCTCGCGGAGGAATTGGAGGACCAAGATATAATGTCCCCTGTAGCTCAAACCGAAACCGTGCAGAGAATGGAGCTAGCGCAAGAAAAAATCAATTCGTGGTTGTCGAAGATGAAGGAAAGGGCACACAACCAAGAATCGAGTGAGAACGAGGTTGATGCTGTAGAACAACAACAGCAAACTACAGAAACAGGTAAAACCTCAGTTTGGGATAAATTTGATTTATCGAAATTAAAAAACGCTGGCTTTAAATTGGACTTCATAGCTCCTGCCATGGTTGAAGGGAAACCTGTAGGTGAAATAAACATCAAGGATATTGAGTCTGAAATAAATTATTGGAGTCAATCTGTTGTATGCTATATCATGGGGGCTAGACCTCCGATTTCTGTTCTTAGTGGATTTCTTAGGCGAATTTGGGGGAAGAAAGGCATGAATAAAATCGCAATGATGAAAAATGGCCTAGTAATTGTAAGATTTGACACAATGGATCAGAGGGAAGCTGTGCTGGAGGAAGGGGTTTATCATTTTGATAATAAACCCATGATTATTAGACCTTGGTCCGAGAACATTGATTATGCACATGAGGAGCTCACATCAGTTCCTATATGGATCAAATTTCCCGGATTGAATGTTAAATATTGGAATGCAATGGGACTTAGCAAAATAGCTAGCTTGGTTGGCAGACCTATGATGGCGGATAGAAACACTGAGATGAAAGTGGGTATTCAGTATGCTCGTGTTCTGGTGGAAGTGGAGACAGGGGGAGACTACCCAGATAAGGTCCATTACAAGAATGAAAAAGGAAACATTGTGGAACAAGAGGTTGAGTATGATTGGAAACCAGTGCTGTGCAACTATTGCAAACAACATGGCCATACTGAGATAGACTGCAGGAAGAAGAAAGCTCTCAACCAGCCTTTGTCTCAAGTGGAACCTGTTAAGCAAGCACCTCCACAGCAAGCTCACCCGAGAGCACAGACATGGCAGAATGCAGGGAGAGGCAGGGGCAGAACAAACCTTGCAGGGAGAGGAATTAGGGCTGGCAGAGGTCAATACAGACATATCCAGCAGACACACAACACCATAACTCAGGTACAAAATACCTTTGAGGTCCTTCAAAGGGAAGATGGTGAGCAGGAAGTGACACTGGTACAGGACAAAGCAACAATGCCAGTTACACAGGAGGTTCAGTCCTCTGAGGTGGTGCCACTACATGGTAAGTCTCCTACCTTGACTAATAGTCATGGATAGGATGATCATATGGAACGTTAGAGGCCTGAATGGCCCAAATAAACAGAGGGATATTGCCCTCTACTGTAAAAAAAAACAAATGTGGGTTAGTGGCTTTTCTGGAAACAAAAATTAGACTAGTGAATTTGGAAAAATGCAAAAAAAATATCATGCCTGAGTGGGAATCTTTTAGTAACCACAATGAGCACAGACTTGGTAGAATATGGATTAGATGGTTACCTGATTATTTCCATGTAGAAATTATTTTTTCCTCTGTACAAATGGTAATATGCAAGGTGAGACATATGGAGAGGAAAAAAGATTTTGTGGTTAGTTTTGTTTATGGTTTGAATGAAAAGGAAGAGAGAAAGCAATTGTGGAAGGACTTAAATGATTTTGCCAATATCTGTGATAAACCATGGATTGTTGGGGGGGATTTTAACAATGTTCTGCTACCTGGGAATAGACAAGGTGGAGTCCCAGTCACCTATGCAGAAATTCAGGATTTTAAAGCCTGTATTGACAGATGTTACCTTACTGAAATGTGTTGGTCTGGGTGTCAGTTCACCTGGAATAACAAGCACGAAGAGGGGGGAAGAGTTTACACTAAAATTGATTGGGTATTTGTGAATAGTTTATGGTTACAGGAGTTTGACAACTGCAGCCTCCAGTTCATGCCAGAAGATGTATCTGATCACACTCCTATCTGCATAAACCTACACAATAACCCAAATATAAATAAATCCCCTTTCAAATTCTTTAATATGTGGTGCCTCCACTCTGAATTCCTAACCTTGGTGCAGCAAGCATGGAATTTTAGAACACAAGGTACAAAAATGTATAGGGTTTACCAGAAACTGAAAAGAGTGAAACATGCCATGCAAAAGCTTAACAGAGCTGATTTCAGTGATATTCTAGTACAGGCTGAAATTGCCAGAGCAACAATGAATCAAGCACAGATAGAAGCAAACAAAGAGCCACAGAATGAGTCCCTTCAGAGAGAAGAAAATCAGAAAAGGAAAAGTTTCAATGAAATAAACCAGGCAGCTGAGACATTCCTACAACAAAAGAGCAAAGCAAGGTGGATACAACTGGGAGATGGAAACAACCAGTTTTTCCATGCTATCATGAAGCAGAGAAGGCAACAAAACAGAATCCATACCATTAAGACACAGGAGGGTACCTTACTGGAAGACAATGAGCTGATTATTGAAGAATTTGTGGGGTTCTACAGGAAAATGCTGGGGGTGACTGGTTCAAGGGTCACTTCTGCAGAAGAAAGCTTCTTCACTGCAGGGAAGAAATTGAACATGCAACAGCAACTACAATTGAGTGCACCAGTGACAGCAGAGGAAGTTAAAAGAGCTATGTTTGATATAGATAGCAATAAAAGTCCAGGCCCTGATGGTTTTGGCTCAGGTTTCTTCAAAGAAGCATGGAGTATTGTGGGGGAAGAAGTGACTAATGCAATCACAGACTTTTTTGAATCCTCTAAAATGCTTAAGGAGGTAAATGCAACTAACATTTGTCTTGTGCAGAAAACAGGCAACCCTGAAAAGGCTTCTGGCTTCAGACCTATAGCATGCTGCAACACAATCTACAAGTGCATCTCAAAGATCCTTTGTGAGAGGCTGGCAAGGGTGCTACCTGATCTCATCTCTGCCTACCAAGGGGCTTTTGTAGCACAAAGATCAATTGTGCACAACATCATGATATGTCAGGACCTAATCAAACAGTACAACAGGAAACAATCCTCACCAAGATGCCTGATGAAGATTGACCTGAGGAAAGCATATGACACAATCCACTGGAGCTTTATCAAGGAAATGCTGCAAGGGTATGGATTCCCAGCAAAATTCACTGGCTGGATACTAGAATGTATACAAACTGCAAGTTTCAGCATCAACATAAATGGAGGGGCACATGGGTTTTTTCCTGCCAAGCGTGGCATCAGACAGGAAGACCCAGTGTCCCCACTGGTATTTGTACTGGTTATGGAATATCTGTCAAGAGTACTGAAAATAGCATGCAGGGACAACAGCTTCAAGTGGCATCCAATGTGCAAGGAGTTAGAACTGAGTCATTTGTGCTTTGCGGATGACTTGATGTTCTTCTGCAAAGCTACCCTTGACTCTGTAAGTATAATGATGAACTGCTTAAACTACTTTGCACAAGTTACTGGTCTGTTTGCTAACAAGGAGAAATCTTACTTTTACATGGCTGGTGTGAATGATGAGGTGAAAAGGGAACTGTTAGATTTATCTGGCTTCAGAGTGGGTACATTGCCCATGAGGTACTTGGGAGTCCCACTTTCCCCCTCTAAATGGAGCAAAATTGACTGTGAATGCCTGGTTGATAAAATGACTAAAAAACTGCAGATTTGGGCTTCAAGGAACCTTTCTTATGCAGGAAGAGCTCAACTGATAAACTCTGTTTTGGTATCTATACATAATCTACTGGTCTAGTATCTTCATATTGCCTGCAGGGGTACTTAATAGTATAGAACAAAAATGCAGATTCTTCTTGTGGGGCTCTACTGATCAGAAACATAATACCAGTTTGGTTGCATGGGATATAGTATGCAGGCCTAGGAAAAATGGGGGCATAAACATAAAAAAGTGCAAATGGTTTAATGTAGCATTAAATGGGAAACACATTTGGGACCTAGCCACTAAAAAAGACACCTTGTGGGTAAAGTGGATAAATGGGATTTATCTGAAAGGCAGCAAATTCTGGAACTATGCACCAGGGTGGGGAGCTAGCTGGTACTGGAATAAGCTCAACAAAATCAAGAGCTATTTCCAGGAGCACTACACAGCTAGAGGAGTTTGGAAGAGGGATGCAGATGGATGTTATACAGCTGCTAGAGGGTACAAAACTCTGTTAGGAAACATGCCTAAGAGTAGGCATGCAAACCTGATCTGGGGTAGTATTAATATGCCAAGACACAGCTTCTGTCTATGGTTAGCACAACAAGGCAGACTACTAACCAAGGATAGAATGAAAAATATGGGCTTTCTTAATGGGGACGATGTCTGTAATCTCTGCAAAGCACAACCAGAAAACCACCAGCACCTATTCTTCAGTTGCAGTGTGGCAGTGGAGATTATTAGCCAACTGAAAAGCTGGTTACAGATCACACCAAGAGCAAGCACAATCCAGGGCATGCTGGGGTGGATAAGCAGGCAAAAATGCTCCAAAATCAGAAAAGAAGGTTTCGCAGCAGGGCTAGCAGCATCTGTCTATTGGCTCTGGAGAGGCAGAAACATCATGCATTTCGAAGGCAGCAGCCTGAGTGTGTCACAGACCATACAGCAGATTCAACAATCAGTGATATGTAGATTACAACAATGCAGCAAGCTGAGGAAGATGAACAGCAAAGACAAAAGATGGATTGAGAGACTATAACATCCCCTGTAAATCATAGAAGAGCTGACCACCTCCCTGCTGTTGATTTCAGGAACAAGACACGTGTAAAAGAAGGGATCAAAGCAAGAAGCCTGGAGTATATCATGAATCAGAGAGTAATCAGTAATGTTGGGGTTAAACTGAAGGATACAGAAGCAGATTGATACAGTGAGACTCTGAATCAGAACAAATGCAAGGAATGGGCAGCAGTGCAGGAACTCAGGCAGCAGGGTTCAGCAGCAGGTAATCAGCAGCAGGTTGATGAAGCAAGGCAGAATGAGGAATGAAACAGCTCCAAGCAGAGTTGAAAACCTCGAAGAAGTTGTAATATTTTTAACTATATATGCTTTTGTATTTTGCTGTAAGTCAGAAATAATTTTTGCTAATTGTAATGTTTACAGAGATGGTGAGAAATATTTTTTGCAAATTGTTATGTTTACAGAGATGGTGAACCACTGCCTGTAGTGGATTGCACCAAATTGAAGGGTTGTAAGGTAGTAGAGGGATGTAGCAAAAAGGAACCCTACCTAGTAGGTGGCCTTGGATCTGCATTGCCTAAGGACTGTAATCATGTTACATTACAGTGAGCAATAATACAATTTCTGACTTGCACCAAAAAAAAAAAAAAAAAAAAAAAAACATTGGCATCGCGTAAAATCGCTCTTCAAGCCTATCAGGGACACAATAACCGACCCTAGAGGCCTCCCATGTCCCATAGGGGTCTCCCGTATGATATGGGCCAAAAATATTAAAGTCGAAAATTTTGCGTAAAATGGCCAAGAACACGTTCCCTATAGCCTTCCCAGGGCCCGGTTGCCATTTTCGCTCAAAATTTTTTCGGGGACTCTATTATGGCCCTAGGGGACACCTTGATTCCCGAACTCAAATATCACCCATGTCGCCTGGTTTTGGGCCAAAAAATTGGCATCGCGTAAAACCGCCTTTACAAGCCTATCAGGGACCCAATAACCGACCCTAGGGGCGTCCCATGTCCCATAGGGGTCTCCCGTACGATATGGGCCGAAAATTTTAACATCGAAAACTTTGCGTAAAATGGCCCAAAACACGTCCCCTAGAGCATTCCTGGGGCCTGGTTACCGTTTTCGTCCAAAATTTTTTCGGGGACTCTATCATGGCCCTAGGGGACCCCCGGTGCCCCGGGAGGGGCACCTTGATTCCCGAACTCATATATCACCCATGTCCCCCATTTTTGGGCAAACCCAGAAGACCACAATCACCTTTTCTTCACATGTAACATGGCTGCAGGTGCTTTAGAGCAAGTGAGAAGCTGGCTACAGATTACATCAAGAACAAACACAATTCAGAGCTTACTGAACTGGATAAGTACGCAAAAATGCTCAAACTTCAGGAAGGAAGTGTATGCAGCTGGGCTAGCAGCAGCTGTATACTGGCTGTGGAGAAGCAGGAATATTAAACATTTTGTGGGAAGCACTCTTTCTGTGATGCAGATCATGCAGCAGATCCAGCAACCAGTGAGGGTCAGAATACAACAGTGCAGCAGACTGAGAAAAATCAACAGCATGGACAAAAAATGGTTAGAGAGAATTTAATTGCTCTTGCACCACAGTAGACTCAGCCAAAAAGGCAGGACTGCACCAGATGAGCAGCCAGCAGAGACAGCAGGACATCAGTACCTGTATAGGAATCAAGACATCAAACAGTAGGAGGAAGACAGCAAGTTGTGATTGCAGGAAAAAAAAGGAAAATACATTAGCTCAGGAAGATTGCCCCAGCAGAGGACATTGAGGAAAAGGGTAAAAGCAAAGCAGAAGAAGGAGGAAAAAAATCCAGTGGAAAAAGGACAAGAAAACTGTAATAATTAGATTGTTATGTATTTTGTATTTTGCTGTAAGTCAGGGATGTTTTTTGTATTTTGTATCGGTTTTTTCAGATAAGGGAACCACTGCATGTAGTGAGTTCCCCTAGGAGAGTAGGGATGTAAGGAAAAAAGGGATGCAGAGGAAGAGGAACCCTACCTAGTAGGTGGCCCCGGAATCGCATTACCTATGGACTGTAATCTGTGTAACATTACAGTAAGCAATAACACAATTTCTGACTTGCACCAAAAAAAAAAACATTAGCATCGCGTAAAACCGCCCTTACAAGCCTATCAAGGACCCCATAACCGACCCTGGGGGCCTCCCATGTCCCATAGGGGTGTCCCGTACGATATGGGCCGAAAATTTTAATGTCGAAAACTTTCCGTAAAATGGCCCAAAACAAGACCCCTAGAGCATTCCCGGGGCATGGTTGCTCACGGGGCCCGGTCATGGTGCTGCGTCGTTTGGTCATGGTGCTGCAACGCATGGGTCATGGTGCTGCATCGTGTCGTATCGCATGGGTCATGGTGCTGCATCGTGGTGCAACGCATG
>CM076152.1:20510000-20512500 GCA_038025085.1 Tetragonia tetragonoides
ATGCTTGGTTCCATAAAAATTAGACATTTTGTGGTGCTAGGTTGTGTTCAGGTTCGGATTGTGTTTGGGCAATGGGGTTCTTTTGTGGGTTGATTTCACCAAAACAGATTGCCAACACATATGAGTATATCTCATTCAATAATTGCACAACCAATTCCAGGTTCAACAACGATCCATAGGAGAACAATGTCAATCACTCATAGCAGCTCAACTTCAAACACAACAATTCCAGTTCTTGTTCGTAGACAAACAACCAAACAAGTCTCAATATTTCTCACACAAATGGCTGACTAAATCAGAAATCTACCAAGATATTTTGTAGTATAAGATTTTGGGAATACATAGGAGCAAGAAAGGCATAAACTAGATCTCTAAATCATGAGATATAAGCAAAATACCACCATGGCTCCTGGTCGCAATCCAACAGGACCAACAAAATGTTTGAGCATAAAAGAAGGCGAAAGACTCAACCTTTAGACTACAAACCATTTGGAGAACAAAGAAATAACCCCAAGTAATATACCAAGAGGAAGTCTCACAATATTCACCACAAATATCAGACCAGAATCAACCAGAATAAAACCAACAACAACACTATCGCCCAGTTCTTGTCCGTACACAATGTTTGCATTCAACACAAATTATGACAGCCAAATCCACGACAAAATCAAATGTCCACAACGATAGAAGTGCGGATCTATACCTTAGGAAGCCAACCAAGAAGAAAAGACACAATATTTATCACTAGAACTCCAGATACAAGCGTTTTTGCAAAACAGCTCCCAAACGCTGTCCAGCGAGAGCAACAAAACGTTTGAGCTTGAATGGAGGACCAAAACTCAATCTTTTTCGTTGATTCAACTTGGAGAAGAAGAATAACTTCTCAAAGTTTCAGAATACCAAATCAAACAAGCTAAAAAACCAGAGATCTAAAACCACGTTGATGCGTAAACTAGCTCGCTAAAATCTCTCACTTATATTGAGTCTCTCAAGAACAAAACTTGCGAAATTAAAAGGGATAAATTGGACCTCACCACAAATGAATAATAAAGGTAAAACCACCAGATTCAATTGATAAAGGGGCCACTCAAACTCAACACTCAAGTTATAAAGGCAAACCCACCAAACAAGAGATAAAGGGTTTAAGATTTCAGAAATAGAGGCAGCACTCTATCAGTTTTTCTCATTCACATAATCTGAGTATTACATTCGATTTCATTACATATTTGTACGCTCAAATATGCAACAAAACCTAATGGAATACCCTAGAAAGAATCCTTGTTATCCTCATGAGAGAAGGCCTCAAGTGGTCCCAAAACTGTTTGGAACTCAGCTGTAATTCTAGCGACCAAATGGTCCCGAATAGTACAAATTGGAGCGTGTCCTTTGTACTGCTGGTCATTAATGCGCCTTGGCTCCTCTTGAGCTGGTAGATGTCATTATCACTTGATCCCCAAGGCATAAAACAAACCCAAAAGGAGCAGGTTACTAGGATCAATGACATGGCACCTAATTCCCACCCGTGAGTTGCACTAATGTTGATTAACGTCTACTTGCACGGAATTAAAAGAATAATTACATTAATCTAAATTATTGAAAGCATTTAAATGATAACCTGGATGATTAAGTATCCCTAATGAGTAGAGGACAACCCCCATTGTGTACCTTGGTGCAAAACAAGCTTGCAATTCGAGATAGAGATCATAGCATAGTTAAACTTGTTCTATGAGCACCAGCTTGCTCAATTAATTTCGTATTAATAGGGGTCTCCCGTACGATATGGGCCGAAAATATTAACGTCGAAAACTTTGCGTAAAACGTCCCCTAGAGCATTCACGGGGCCCAGTTTTCGTTTTCGCTCGAAATTTTTTCGGGGACTCAATTATGGCCCTAGGGGACCCCCGTTGCCCCGGGAGGGTCACCTTGATTACCGAACTCAGATATCACCCATGTCGCCCGTTTTTGGGCCAAAACATTGGCATCGCGTAAAACCGCCCTTAGAAGCCTATCAGGGACCCAATAACTGACCCTAGGGACCTCCCATGTCTTATAGGGGTCTCCCGTACGATATGGGCCGAAGATATTAAAGGCCAAAAATTTGCGTAAAATGGCCCAGAACACGTCCCCTAGAGCACTCCCAGGGCCCGGTTGCCGTTTTCGCCCGAAATTTTTCGGGGACTCTATTATGGCCCTAGGGGACTTCCGGTGCCCCGAGAGGGTCACCTTGATTCCTGCACTCTGATATCACTTATGTCACCCGTTATTGGGCAAAAACATTGGCATCGCGTAAAACCGCCCTTACAAGCCTATCAGGGATCCAATAACCGACCCTAGGGGCCTCCCATGTCCCATAGGGGTCTCCCGTACGATATGGGTTGAAAATATCAACGTCAAAAACTTTGCGTAGGATGGCCCAGAACACGTCCCCTAGAGCATTCCCGGGGCATGGGTGCTCACGGGGCCCGGTCATGGTGCTGTTTCGTTGGGTCATGGTGCTGCA
>CM076152.1:20520000-20527500 GCA_038025085.1 Tetragonia tetragonoides
ACCGCCTCCGTCTCCGGCATAGGGAGCCAGTGCTTGAGCCGAGGTGTCGTGGGTGTCCAGCTATGATGGCGCACGACTTGACACTACTCGGCGCCTTTTAGGCGCTTCATGTCGCGTCGCTTGCCTTCCTTCGCCCACAAGCACTCTCTCAAGAAACTACCCCCTAAAGAGTCTTATAAGGTTTAGTGGTTCTGACAGGAGTAGACATGGACAGTGCATAACTTTCATACGGGGGTTTTTGAGAGTTTGGATAATTATTTTCCAAAATTTCCACGTCAAACATTTCAATTATATTATTTAGTTACGGAAAAACATTTTTTTTTTAATTTTTCACACAAGGTAGCTATTTAATTTAAATTTTAATTAAAAAATAGGCTGAAAAATAGGAAATAAATAGAAATAATATCAAAAAAATTACAAAGAAATTGGGAAATATTTTTGAGACCTCACTTTAATATTAGAAATAATTTTGAGACCTCACTCCTCACTCTTGGGGGGTAGGAAATTCCGGCCCTCTCCCATGCTTTTCGTGTTCCGTCCCTTACATTGGCATCCCGTAAAAACGCAATTACAAGCCTATCATGGACCAAATAACCAACCTTGAGGGCTTCCCATATCCCTTAGGTATGTCCCATGCGATATGGTGTGAAAATATACAACTACGGTCCGGAGCATCCCGGAAGCCAAAAAAACGTGGATTATATATCCATTGATTTTCGGCTTCCCGGGGCCCGTGTGTCATTTTTGCCCAAACATCTCCTAGGGGTCTATCATGACCCTAGGGGACCCTAGGCACTGCGGAAGGGTCATCCTTATCCCCGAACTCCGATATCACCCATGTCGCCCGTTTTTTGGCCAAAACATTGGCATCGCGTAAAATCGCCCTTACAAGCCTATCAAGGACCCAGTAACCGATCCTGGGGGCCTCCCACGTCCCCTATGGGTCTCCCGTATGATATGGGGCGAAAATATTAACGTCGAAAACATTGCGTCCGGGGGCCCAAAACACGTCCCCTACAGCATTCCCAGGGCCCGGTTCCTGTTTTCGCCCGAAATTTTTTCGAGGGCTCTATTATGGTCCTTGGGGACCCCCGGTGCCCCGGGAGGCTCACCTTGATTCCCGAACTAAGATATCCCTCATGTCGCCCGTTTTTGGGCCAAAACATTGGCATCGCGTAAAACCACCCTTACAAGCCTATCAGAGACCCAATAACCGACCCTAGGGGCCTCCCATGTCCCATAGGGGTCTCCCGTATGATATGGGCCAAAAATATTAACGTTGAAAACTTTGCGTAAAATGGCCCAGAACACGTCCCCTAGAGCATTCCCGGGGCCCGGTTGTCGTTTCCGCCCGAAATTTTTTCGGGGACTCTATTATGGCCCTAGGGGCCCCCCGGTGCCCCGGGAGTGTCACCTTGATTTCCGAACTCTGATATCACCCATGTCGCCCATTTTTGGGCCAAAACATTGGCATCGTGTAAAACCGCCCTTACATGCCTATCATGGACCCAATAACCGACCCTAGGGGCCTCCCACGTCCCATAGGGGTCTCCCGTACGATATGGGCCGAAAATATTAACGTCGAAAACTTTGCGTAAAATGGCCCAGAACATGTCCCCTAGAGCATTTTTTTTTTTGGTAACAAATTAAGAATTTTATTACCAGACCATAATAGCCAAAAGCAACATTACAACTTGTTCTCCAAGCCACATAGTAGGGCCTTAGAGAAAAAAGGCTCTCAAACAAACAGATTATCTAAAAATGTTTTGACAGCTACAGACTTGCTAGAAGCAAAAACAAATTTAACTCTAGTACAAACATGCTCTTTAATTACATCTGAAATTTTCAGCATAGGCATAGAATCCTGCTTGTAAACTCTTATGTTCCTCTCCAGCCAGATGTTGTAGATCACAGCAGCCACTGTAGCACATACAGTGTGTTTCTTCACTTTCTTCCACAGTTTCTTCTCATCCATCTGAACATATTATGCAGACAATCAAGCTTTCTGATTATACCCAGCCATCTGAAAGCTTGCTCAAACAAATCCTATGTGTATTTACATTTCCAGAGGATGTGTTCACATGTTTCATTTTCAGCCCTGCACAAACAACAAACAGGATCCACTCCCACAATCTGAAACCTCACAAGTCTGTCTTTTGTGAGTGGCCTGCCCATGGAAGCTAACCACAACATGAATGCATGTTTGGGAGCATTGGTTCTACACCAAATCTGTCTAGCTACATGACTCTTAATCTGTGAACCTCGAAGCCATGTGTAGCCAGTGCTTATGGTATAGTCCCCTGTCTTATGCTTTCCCCATTGTGCCTCTTGCACATACCCTCCCTTGAACTTCCACTTGAGTCTATTCAATTTCTGCCAACACCAACTATGCTTCTCCTTCCCTTCATGATCGCAGAAACTTTACTGCTTCATATAAATGGAATTCACCCATTTAACCCATAAGATATCTTGCTTTGAGGAAACAGCCCAGATATGCTTGCCAATAGCTGCAGTATTCCAGTCCTTGCAACTCTTTATATTTAAACCCCCAGCTGATTTGGGTTTACAAACCTGTTCCCATGACACCAAAGCTCTCTTCTTGTCTTGCCCCCATAAAATTTGCCTACAGAGCTGCTCAATTTTCTTTACAATATGTTTAGGCATAATGAACATAGAGGCCCAATACACTAGCAGGGAAAATAAAACAGAAGTAATAAGTTGGCATCTCCCAGCATAACAAAGGTGTCTGCTGGTCCAACACTTGATTCTAGCTGCTATTTTGTCAACTAACAGCTGACAGTCATTTTTGCTCCATCTTGTGGGTGAAAGAGGCAGACCTAAATACTTCATAAGGAAAGAGCCTTTGACAAAACTAGTGATGTTAATGATTTGCTCCTCAATTTCCTTATCTATACCAGCAGTATATATGCAGGACTTCATAGAATTAACACACAATCCAAATGTTCCAGCAAAGTGTTTTAAACAATTATTCAAAATATCCACTGACTCAGTCTGACCCTTGCAGAAAAGGAGTAAGTCATCTGCAAAGCATAAACTAGCTAACCTCAAAGCCTTGCACTGTGGGTGAAAGAGAAAAGCTGGTGCATATGCCTCCTTTTGAATTTTCCTTGTCAGATATTCCATGGCCATAACAAACAAAAGGGGTGATACTGGGTCACCCTGCCTCACTCCTCTCCCCCTCTGAAGAATCCACACAATTCTCCATTTATAACAACAGAAAAACTTATTGTCATCATACATTGTTCAATCCACTTGCAGAATTTACTTGGGAACTTAAAAGCTTCAAGAATTTCCATAATAAACCTCCAGCTGACTGTGTCATAGGCCTTCTTGAGGTCTATTTTCATCAAACATCTTGGAGAGGTATGTTTTCTCCCATAAAGCCTAATTATGTCCTAACTTATTAGCACATTGTGTGCTATGGATCTACCTGCTACAAAAGCTCCCTGATTGTCATTAACCAGTTCAGGCAAGACCATTTTGAGCCTTGTGCAGATGAGCTTAGAGATGCCTTTGTATAGCACATTGCAACATGCAATGGGCCTATATTCTGCAGCTGCGCTGGCATTCTCAGTCTTGGGAACCAGAGCTATTGTTGTTGTATTAATACTCTTCAGGATCTTGCCAGTCTTGAAAAAATCAAGAGTAGCAGCTATAATATCTTCCCCAATGATACTCCATGCAGATTTAAAGAAACCCCCACTGTAGCCATCTAGATCTGGGCTCTTGACATTTGGGATTGAGAAGAAAGCTTTTCTGATTTCCTCCTTTGTGAATGGAGCAATCAACTTCAACTGTTGTGCTGGTTCCAAAACAGGCCCCTGACTTATCACATCCTACTCAATAGTCTCTTTTGGCACTGACTGACCAAGCATATCACTAAAATAATAGACAAAATGATTCTTAATGGCATCAGGATCACCAATTCTTTGACCATCCCCATCAACCACTGAAGTAATCTTCCCTTTGTGTCTTCTGTGCTTGATTACAGCATGAAAGTAAGCAGAATTGGCATCTCCTAGCCTGATCCAATCTGCTTTGCTTCTTTGTTGTAACAGTTTCTCAGCAGCAAGATTAATTTCCAGAAAAGTGTTCCTAGCAATTTTTTCCACCTGCTGCAAGCCTATATCTGTAGGCTTTTTGTGAACCTCCTCCTGCGCATTCAGCATCTGCATTCTTGCTTTTTCAACTTGCCCCAACAGATCTGCATATTTTTGTCTATGTAGCTTTTTCAGAGAGGCCTTCAGACATTTCATTTTCTGCACAACTTGAAACATTTTGCATCCTGGCATCTCAGTATTCGAAGCAGATGCAACAAGTGACTGATATTGTGGATCATCTATCCACATATCACAAAATTTAAAGGGTTGTGCATCTCTTCTAGTCTCACTGGAAAAAGAAATAGATGCAGGAGAATGGTCTGATAATCCTTCAGTCATAAAGAGAACCTCGAAATCTGCATATTTCATAATCCACTGCCCATTCACCAAAACTCTATCCAATTTTGACCAAATCCTATCCCCGTCATGCTGCTTATTACTCCAAGTGAATTGACAACCAGACCATTTAAGGTCTTGCAGCTCACAGTGGTCTACACAATCTTTAAAGTGTCTAATATCAGCATAAGTCAAGTCAACCCCTCATAATCTCTCTTCAGGTGTAAGCATACAATTAAAATCCACCACAATTATCCAAGGCAAACCAATATTTCCATTCAACCTTCTCAAATCTTCCCACAAAGTTATTCTATCATTTCATTCATTAAAAGCATAAATGCAGGAACAATAGAAGATGTTACCAGTGCTTCTGTGAATCACTTTGCAGTGAACCAATTGAGCAGTAGGGAACTCAATTGCAACCTGACAAATGTCCTGTCTCTAGAAAAGCAAGATCCTCCCCAAGTGGTGATGCTGGTGGTTGATAAAAGTTTCCCAACCTTCACAAACCCTATTACAAATTTCAGCAAATTTTGTTGTTTTTATTTTTGTTTCCAGCAAGCTACAAAGACCAAAATTATTCTTCCTGCAAAAAAGAGCAACCTCTTTTTGCTTATTAGGACAATTAAGGCCTGTCACATTCCAAGATAATAACCTATCCATGACCATCTTGCAAAGGGCCTGGATCCTCATGCAAGTTAATCTCCTCAACAGTATCTGACTCCACCTCTTCTTCATTGAGCACTTCAAAAGTGTTGGTCATAATCACAGGCTGCCCCTCTGGGTGTTTCTTCTTGTTTGTATGAGTCTGTACCACTCTCCACTCTACATTGGGCACATTCTTCCCAGGCTGGACTGCTGGCTGAACAGGCTGAGCTTGATCCTTAGCAGGAGCAGGAATATCCTTGGTGACCTGCAGAGGCTGCCTAGGTTGCCACTTCTGCTTAGGCATGTTTTTCTTGCATTTTGCTTCTTCATGCCCCAACAACTTGCAGAAGTTGCATTTGATTGGCTTCCATTCATACTCCACTTCTTGACTGATCAACCTCCCCATTGCATCCTCATACACTACCTCTTCAGGGAAATTACCCTTCAACTTCACATCAACCAAAGCACGCACATAATCAACCCCCATCTTCATTTCAGTGTTTTTATCCACCATGATAGGACGGCCAATAAGGCTGCAGATTTTGCTATTACCCACAGGACTCCAATATCTAACATCAAGGTTATGCAGCCGTATCCAAATTGGGACAGAAGTAATATCCTCACTTATTACCTCCAAATCATTCCCTCATGGCCTTACAATTAAGGGCTTACTATCAAAATGAAAGATTCCAGCCTCAAGAACCCCATCTCTACCAATATCAGATTCAAAGTGAACTAAGGTTAGCCCATTTTTCATCATCACAACTTTATCAACCCCATATTTTTTCCATATTCGTCTGATATACCCATTCATAACTGCAAATGGTGGTTTTGCACCCAAGATGAAACATACAACAGAAGAGCACCAATAATCTACTTCTTCTTGGATATCTTCCATATTAGTTTTCCCAATTTTCTGAACTTCATTTTCAATTGGTTCAACATATTTAAGCTTAAACCCAGCTGAACTAAGCTTTGAAACATCAAAATTATCCCAGGGGGATGAAGACTTACTAGGATCTGGAATTGCTGCATCAGTTTCCTGCCCATGACTGAGTACTAGCTTCCCCTGCCCGAGTTTGCAAAACTGTTTTCAATTCTTCACGCACTGTCTTCTGGGTTCCAACATCAAGCGGACTGATTACCAAAGTAATGAATCGAATTGCTCCATCCAATTGTTTAGCGCTCAAATTCTCTAGCTCTAGATTGAGGTCTCTAGCAACACGAGAGGCATCTGGTGTTTCCCCAGAAGTCCGACGTGTCCCTGGATTCTGATGACCACCACGAAAACCACCGCGAGTGTCCTGGTTTCTTCCCTTATTCCCCTAAGCATGACCTCCCCCTACCATGGTGCCGGTAACGCTAGCAAGGTGCTACAATGCCCGAGAGAGAAATCGCCTAGAGAGAGCAGATCTCCACTCTCCCCTACGTCCCCTCGTCCCCTAGAGCATTCCGGGGGCCCAGTTGCCGTTTTCGCCCGAACTTTTTTCGAGGCATCTATTATGACCCTAGGGGACCCTCGGTGCCACGGGAGGGTCACCTTGATTCCCGAACTCAGATATCACCCATGCGCCCATTTTTGGGCCAAAACATTGGCATCGCGTAAAACCGCCCTTACAAGCCTATCAGGGACCCAATAACCGACCCTAGGGGCCTCCCATGTCCCATAGGGGTCTCCCGACGATATGGGCCGAAATTATTAACGTCGAAAACTGTGCGTAAAATGGCCCAAAACACGTCCCCTAGATCATTCCTGGGGCTCAGTTGCCGTTTTCGCCCGAAATTTTTTCGAGGACTCTGTCATGTCCCTAAGGGACCCCCGGTTCCTCGAGAGGGTCACCTTGATTCCGAAACTCAGATATCACCCATGTCGCCCGTTTTTGGGCCAAAACATTGGCATCGCGTAAAATCGTCCTTAAAAGCCTATCAGGGACCCATTAACCGACCATAGGGGCCTCCCATGTCCCATAGGGGTCTCCCGTACGATATGGGTTGAAAATATGAACGTTGAAAACTTTGTGTAAAATGGCCCAGAACACGTCCTCTAGAGCATTCCCAGGGCCCGGTGGCCGTTTTTACCCGAATTTTTTTCGGGAACTCCATTATGGCCCTAGGGGACCCCCGGTGCCCTGGGAGGTTCACCTTGATTCCCGAACTTAGATATCACCCATGTCGCCAGTTTTTGGGCCAAAACAATGGCATTGCGTAAAACCGCCCTTACAAGCCTATCAGGGACCCAATAACCGACCCTAGGGGCCTCCCATGTCCCATAGGGGTCTCCCGTGCGATATGGGCCGAAAATATTAACGTCGAAAACATTGCCTAAATTGGCCCAAAACACGTCCCCTAGAGCATTCCCGGGGCATGGGTGCTCACGGGGCCCGGTCATGGTGTT
>CM076152.1:20532500-20557500 GCA_038025085.1 Tetragonia tetragonoides
GAGACCCCCGGGAGGGTCACCTTGATTCCCGAACTCAGATATCACCCATGTCGCCCGTTTTTGGGCCAAAACATTGGCATCGCGTAAAATCACCATTAAAAGCCTATCAAGGACCCAATAACCGACCCTAGGGGCCTCCCACGTCCCATAGGGATCTCCCGTACGATATGGGCCAAAAATATTAACATCGAAAACTTTGCGTAAAATGGCCTAGAACACGTCCTCTAGAGCATTCCCAGGGCCCGGTTGCCATTTTCGCCCAAAATTTTTTCGGGGACTCCATTATGGCCCTAGGGGATTCTCGATGCCCCGGGAGGATCAACTTGATTCCCGAACTCAAATATCACTCATGTCGCCCGTTTTTGGGCCAAAACATTGGCATCGCGTAAAACCGCCCTAACAAGCTTATTAGGGACCCAATAACCGACCCTAGGGGCCTCCCATGTCCCATAGGGGTCTCCCGTACGATATGGGCCGAAAACATTAACGTCGAAAACTTTGCGTAAAATGGCCCAGAACACGTCCCCAAGAGCATTCCCGGGGCTCGGTTGCCGTTTTCGCCCGAAATTTTTTCGGGGACTCTATTATGGCCCTAGGGGACCCCCGGTGCCCGGGGAGGATCACCTTGATTCCCGAACTCAGATATCACCCATGTCGACCGTTTTTGGCCTAAAACATTGGCATCGCAAAAAACCGCCCTTACAAGCCTATCAGGGACCCAATAACCAACCGCAGGGGCCTCCCATGTCCCATAGGGGTCTTCCGTACGATATGGGCCGAAAATATTAACATCGAAAACTTTGCGTAAAATGGCCCAGAACACGTCCCCTAGAGCATTCCTGGGGCCCAGTTGTCGTTTTCTTCCGAAATTTTTTAGGGGACTCTATTATGGCCCTAGAGGACCCCGGGTGCCCCGGGAGGATCACCTTGATTCCCGAACTCAGATATCACCCATGTCGCTCGTTTTTGGGCCAAAACATTGGCAACGCCTGTTAGGCGTTGTTTCTCTCTCTAGAATGCTCTCTTCTCTCTCCTCTGCATAGCTCGTTAGCCATTAACGAAGCTTTGAGTCTCAATGGGGAAGAAGGACAAAGTGAAGAAAGGAATTGACAAACAAGGCGATGGTGAGGAAAATTCAATGGCTCCCCCAAGTCCAACCAAAATCACAAACCCTAGGCAATGTAACATTACCGAGCGTCCCAATCTTGATCGTGTAGTGCGCAACCTTACGAATGAACTGGAGGCCTCTGAAATTATGACACCTGAGGTGCAGCCATAAATAGTACAACAAATGGAGATAGCCAGAGAAAAAATCAATTCATAGCTTTCGAAGATGAAGGAAAAGGCTAAAACCCATTTCTCATGGGAAGATGATGTTGAAGCAACTGAAGTTGTCCAGAAACAACAACCCACAGGCATAGGTAATATTTCAGCATGGGATAAATTTGATATTACCAAATTGAGAAATTCAGGGTTTAAACTTGATTTTGTAGCACCTTCTATGCATGAGGGGAAACCTGTTGGGGAAATTAATTTCATGGATATTGAATCTGAAATTAGTGTACTCAGTGGGTTTTTAAGGAGAATATGGGCTAAAGGAGGGATGAACAAAATTTCTATGATGAAGAATGGTTTGGTTTTGGTTAGATTTGATTCACTGGAGAAAAGAGATGCTGTTTTGCAAGAGGGGGTTTACCATTTTGATAACAAACCTATGATTGTGAGACCATGGTCTGAAAATGTTGATTATGCAAATGAGGAACTTACCTCTGTCCCAATTTGGGTTAAGTTTTCTGTTTTGGATATTAAGTACTGGAATGCTATGGGATTGAGCAAAATTGCAAGTTTGGTTGGGAGGCCAATGATGGCTGACAGGAACACTGAGCTCAAGGTAGGAATTCATTATGCAAGGGTGTTGATTGAAGTTGAAATAGGAGGTGAATACCCTGAAAAGGTGCATTTCAAGAATGAAAGGGGTAATATTGTAGACCAGGAGGTGGATTATGATTGGAAACCTACAGTTTGCAGCCACTGTAAACAATATGGACACCTTGAGCCTGACTGTAGAGAGAAGAACAAAGCAGGTCCCTTGCCTGTAGCTCAACCAATGCCTGTTCAGAATCAGCCTGTGCCACAAGAAGTCCCCAAGAACCAGCAATGGCAATATGCAGGGAGAGGTAGAGGTAGAGGTAGAATGGGAAATGCAGGGAGAGGCAGAAATGGAGGGGGCAGAGGCCATGTCAGGCAGCAATATCATCCAAAGAATACAGTACCACAGATACACAATGCTTTTGATGTCCTGCAAAATGTACCTGAGGTACAGGAGGTGCAGATGGTACATGAAGAAGCAGCTGAATTGGAGGGACATGAGGAACAGAATGCAGCTATGGTGCCAGCACATGGTATGTCTCCTATCTTGACTGATAGTCATGGATAGGGTTCTTATATGGAATATGAGAGGCCTTAATGGCCCAAATAAGCAAAGGGATGTTGCCCTTTTCTGCAAACAGAATAAATGTGGTTTTGTGGCTTTTTTGGAAACTAAAATAAGGAAAGTTAATATTGAAAAATGCAAAAAGAACTTCAAGACAGGGTGGGACTCATTTATTAATCATAATGATCATAGTTTGGGAAGAATATAGGTGAGATGGCTACCAAATTATTTTCATGTTGTTGTTATTTTCTCATCTGTGCAAATAAATATCTGTAAAGTCCTCAATCTTGACAGTAAAATGGAGTTTGTGGTGAGTATTGTATATGGGTTGAATGAAAAGGACGATAGGGAACAATTGTGGAGTGATATGGGTGATTATGCTAAAATCTGTAATAGTCCATGGCTTGTTGCTGGGGACTATAACAATGTTTTAGTAGCAGAAAATAGGCAAGGGGGTGCCCCTGTAACCTTTGCTGAAACTCAAGACTTTAAGGCGTGCATTGAGTATTGTTACCTGACTGGAGTTGGGGTGGTATGGATGTCAATATACTTGGAACAATTGACATGAGGAGGGGGGGGGAGAGTGTACTCCAAAATTGATTGGGCTTTTGCTAATAGCGTGTGGTTTCAGGGATTTGCTCAATGTACTTTACAGTTCCATCCTGAAGGAGTGTGAGATCATTCCCCTTTGTGCTTTACAGTTAACAAAGAAAGCAAAAGAAAAAAATCCCCTTTCAAATTTTTCAATATGTGGAGCCTCCACTCTGAGTTTCAAGCACTAGTGAAGCAAGCTTGGGAATTCAGACCATAGGGCACAAAAATGTATGCAGTTTATCAAAAGTTGAAGAGGGTGAAAGCAGTTCTGCAGAAGATAAATAGGGAAGAATTTAATGATATTCTCTCTCAAGCTGACATTACTAGGGATTTTGATGACTCAAGCTCAAATTGAAGCCAATAAAGAACCTTTAAATCAGCTGTTGCAGTTGAAAGAATCAGAAGCCAGGAAAAAATATAATGTAATGAATTCAGCAGCTGAGAATTTTTTACAGCAGAAGAGCAAGGCTAAGTGGATCCAGCTGGGAGATGGCAATACACAGTTTTTTCATGCAGTTATGAAGCAGAGAAGACAGCATACTAGGGTTCACACCATCAAGGTAATGGATGGAGCTCTTTTGGAGGATCAGAATCTGATTATGGAGGAATTTGTGAGTTTCTACAAGGATATGTTGCGGGTCTCAGGTGCCAGGGGTTCTGAAGCAGAGAGTAGCTTTTTCTCAGCTGGGCATAGGCTTGATATGCATCAACAAATGAATTTAATAGCTCTTGTGAGTGATGCTGAGGTAAAGAAAGCCATGTTTGATATTGATTGCAACAAAAGCCCAGGGCCTGATGGCTTTGGGTCTGGATTTTTTAAAGAAACATGGCCAATTGTGGGGCATGAGGTGACTGAAGCTATCAAGGATTTCTTTGAATCCTCTAGATTGCTCAAAGAGGTGAATGCAACAAACCTTTGTCTTGTGCAGAAGATCCCTAATCCAGAGAAGGCCTCAGATTTCAGGCCCATTGCTTGCTGCAACACTATTTACAAGTGTATCTCAAAAATTTTGTGTGGAAGACTGGCAAGAGTGCTTCCTGATCTTGTCTTAATGAATCAAGAAGCTTTTGTGGCTCAGAGGTCTATAGTCCACAACATCATGATCTGTCAAGACCTCATCAAAAATTACAGGAGAAAGCAATCCTCTCCTAGATGCTTGTTGAAGATTGATTTAAGAAAAGCATATGACACTATTCACTGGGGGTTCATTAAAGAAATGCTGCAAGGGTATGGTTTCCCTTTGAAATTCAGTGGCTGGTTGCTAGAGTGCATTCAAACTGCAAGTTTCAGCATTAATGTGAATGGGGAAACCCATGGGTATTTACAGCAAAAAGGGGCATAAGGCAGGGGGACCCTGTGTCTCAACTGATATTTGTTCTGGTTACGGAGTTCTTATCCAGGATCCTGAAGATAGCCTGTCTGGATAATGATTTTAATTGGCATCCCATGTGCAAAGAGCTTGCACTCAGTCACTTGTGCTTTGCTGGTGACTTGATGTGCTTCTGTAAAGCTAACCCTATGTCTGTGAACATTTTGATGGAAAGTATCAATTACTTCTCTCAAGTCACTGGATTATCTGCAAACAATGAGAAATCAAACATTTATATAGCTGGTGTTGGGGAACAAACCAAGAGAGAGCTGCTGCAATTATCAGGGTTCAGAGAGGGTACACTGCCTATGAAATATTTGGGTGTACCTCTATCCCCATCAAAGTGGAGTAAACTGGATTGTGACTGCTTGGTGTATAAGATGACAAAAAGATTGCTGATTTGGGCCTCCAGAAATCTTTCTTATGCAGGGAGGGCTCAATTAATTAACTCAGTGCTGTTTTCTATACATGTGTACTGGTCCAGTATCTTTGTGATGCCTGCTCGGGTGCTGAAATTGGTGGAGAAAAAGTGTAGAATGTTTCTATGGGGTTCTACTGAACAGCAGCACAAGACTAATCTGGTGGCATGGGATATTGTATGCAGACCAAGGAAAAATGGTGTGGTAAATGTCAAAAACTGTAAATGGTTTAATATTGCACTGAATGGGAAGCACATATGGGATTTGGCCACAAAAAAAGATACAATGTGGGTTAAATGGATCAATGGGGTATATCTGAAAGGAGTTGATTTCTGGAACTATGTTCTTGTGTGGGGGAGTAGCTGGTATTGGAAAAAACTCAACAAAATTAATAGTTTTTTTCATGCCTACTACACTGATGGAAAAGTTTGGAAGGAGACTCATAATGGGATTTACACTGCTGCTAGTGGTTACCGAATCCTGGTGGGGAGGTTGCCAAAGTGCAGGCATGCTGACTTGATTTGGGGGAAAGTTTCTATGCCTAGACAAAGCTTCTGTTTGTGGCTTGTGCAACTGGGCAGACTGTTAACTAAAGATAGACTGCAGAATATGGGGTTTCTCAGTGGGAATAATATGTGCTATTTGTGTAAGAAGTACCCAGAAGACCATCATCATCTGTTTTTCAACTGCTGTGTGTCAACAGAGGTATTGGTGCAATTAAAGGGCTGGTTGCAGTGTTCAGCATAAGCTAATACAGTGCAGGGTTTGCTCAAATGGATAAGTAGACAGAAATGCTCCAAAGTCAGGAAAGAGGTATATGCAGCAGGACTGGCAGATGCAATATATTGGATATGGAGAAGCAGGAATCTGCAATGTTTTGAGGGGGTTGCAATATCACTGTCAAACATTATGCAGCAGATACAACAGGTGATGAGAATCAGAATACAGCACTACAGCAGTAAGAGAAAGATTAGTAGTAGGGATAACATATGGTTAGAATCTTTGTAATGGTTCCTAAGCGGTCTATGTTTTAGTTGATGTAAGTAGGTTAATGGTTGTCTTATGTCTTGTTACTGGTTGTATTTGTGGTTTGTAATGTCTAGTTAGTTTGGTTGTAAGGGCTGCAGAATTTGAGGAACCCTACCTAATAGGTGGCCTTGAATTTGCATTGCCTTTTAGGTTGTAATTATGTTACTTTACAGTTTCTATAAAATGTAATTCCTGATTTGCACCCAAAAAAACACATTGGCATCGGGTAAAACCACCCTTACAAGCCTATCAGGGGCCCAATAACCGACCCTAGGGGCCTCCCATGTCCCATAGGGGTCTCCCGTACGATATGGGCCGAAAATATTAACGTCGAAAACTTTGCGTAAAATGGCACAAAACACGTCCCCTAGAGCAGTCCCAGGGCCTGGTTGCCGTTTCCGCCCGAAATTTTTTCGGGGACTCTATTATGGCCGTAGGGGACCCCCGCTGCCCCGGGAGGGTCACCTTGATTCCCGAACTCAGATATCACCCATGTCGCCCGTTTTTGGGCCAAAACATTGGCATCGCATAAAACCGCCTTTACAAGCCTATCAGGGACCCAATAACCGACCCTAGGGGCCAACCATGTCCCATAGGAGTCTCCCGTACGATATGGGCCGAAAATATTAACGTCGAAAACTTTGCATAAAATGGCCCAGACCACGTCCCCTAGAGCATTCCCGGGGTCCGGTAGCCGTTTTCGCCCGAAATTTTTTTTGGGACTCTATTATGGCCCTAGGTAAAGGTGGGCAATGGGCCGGGCTAGGCCCAGGCACGCATGGACCAGCCCGGCTATGGGCCTAACCGTGCTATGCAGCGAGAGCCTAGGCCCAGGCCCTGCTACAGAACCGCTTGCTGGTAGTGCGGGCTTGAACGGAGTAAAAAATAAACCTAATACATGTTTGGGCCGGCCCACCAAAAATGGCCCGGCACAGGCCCACGTGAGGCACGACCCAGGACCGTTTAATACTGGGGATTGAGCAGAGTGTTGAGACAAATAATATGACTTGACCAGTTGACCTCACTAAAAGAGACTATTGAATTTATTCATTATCTCTCTTTATTCAATGTCTGTGACTTCTGAGTGTCTGACCCTTTGCCCAAGAAAGCCAAAAGAATTGAAAAAATGATGCCTGTATACTTTACGTTTCCAATACCCATTAAAATCCAAACATTAATTATGTCTACTTTCTCTCTCCTGTTACTCTCTCCTCTCTCTCTCTCAATCCTTTCAAGTTCAGATCTATGGAAGGCTTGTAAAGTAAAGGTGTATTGAGCGGCTCCGGCGACCGGTAAATAATGACGGCAGACAAGTCACCTCGCTGAACCAAGCCCGACACTAGGCCAGAAACTGTACCGACCCCGGGCGCTCCTTAGGCAGCACCGTATGCCCGGACCGGCATTGACCGGTGGTTGGTCGTGCCGACCTGTGCTCCCAACTCCGACGAGAACCGGTCCGTCAGACAACCGCCCCAGGCCCGGCTTGACCACCACGTCTAGCCCTAGGGGACTCCCGATGCCCCGGGAGGGTCACCTTGATTCCCGAACTCAGATATCACCCATGTCGCCCGTTTTTGGGCCAAAACATTGGCATCGCGTAAAACCGCCCTTACAAGCCTATCAGGGACCCAATAACCGACCCTAGCGCCTCCCACGTCCCATAGGGGTCTCCCGTACGATATGGGCCGAAAATATTAACGTCGCAAACTTTGCGTAAAATGGCCCAGAACACTTCCCCTAGAGCATTCCCGGGGCCCGGCTGAGGTTTTCGCCCGAAATTTTTTCGGGGAATCTATTATGGCCCTAGGGGACCCCCGGTGCCCCGTGAGGGTCAGCTTGATTCCCGAACTCATATATCACCCATGTCGCCCGTTTTTGGGCCAAAACATTGGCATCACGTAAAACCGCCCTTACAAGCCTATCAGGGACCCAGGAACCAACCCTAGGGGCCTCCCATGTCCCATAGGGGTCTCCCGTACGATATGGGCCGAAAATATTAACGTCGAAAACTTTGCGTAAAATGGCCCAGAACACGTCCCCTAGAGCATTCCCGGGGCCCGGTTGAGGTTTTCGCCCGAAATTTTTTCGGGGAATCTATTATGGCCCTAGGGGACCCCCGGTGCCCCGTGAGGGTCACCTTGATTCCCGAACTCATATATCACCCATGTCGCCCGTTTTTGGGCCAAAACATTGGCATCACGTAAAACCGCCCTTACAAGCCTATCAGGGACCCAGGAACCGACCCTAGGGGCCTCCCATGTCCCATAGGGGTCTCCCGTACGATATGGGCTGAAAATATTAACGTCGAAAACTTTGCGTAAAATGGCCCAGAACACGTCCCCTAGAGCATTCCCGGGGCCTGGTTGCGGTTTTCGCCCGAAATTTTTTCGGGGAATCAATTATGGCCCTCGGGGACCCCCGGTGCCCCGGTAGGCTCACCTTGATTCCCGAACTCACATATCACCCATGTCGCCCGTTTTTGGGCCAAATTATTGGCATCGCGTAAAACCGCTCTTACAAGCCTATAAGGGACCCAATAACCGACCCTAGGTTCCTCCCACTTCCCATAGGGGTATCCCGTACAATATGGGCCGAAAATATTATCGTCGAAAACTTTGCGTAAAATGGCCCAGAACACGTCCCCTAGAGCATTCCTGGGGCCCAGTTGCCGTTTTCGCGCGAAATTTTTTCGGGGATTCTATTATGGCTCTAGGGCACCCCCGGTGCGCCGGGAACGTCACCTTGATTCCCGAACTCAGATATCACCCATGTCGCCCGTTTTTGGGCCAAAACATTGGCATCGCGTAAAACCGCCCTTACAAGCCTATCAGGGACTTAATAACCGACCTTAGGGGCCTCCCATGTCCCATAGGGGTCTCCCGTACGATATGGGCCGAAAATATTAACGTCGAAAACTTTATGTAAAATGGCCCAGAACACGTCCCCAAGATCATTCCCGGGGCCCGGTTGCCATTTTCGCCCGAAATTTTTTCAGGGACTCTATTATGGCCCTAGGGGACCCCCCCGTGTCCCGGGAGGGTCACCTTGATTCCCGAACTCAGATATCAACCATGTCGCCCGTTTTTGGGCCAAAACATTGGCATCGTGTAAAACAACCCTTACAAGCCTATCAGGGACCCAATAACCGACCCTAGGGGCCTCCCACATCCCATAGGGGTCTCCCGTACGATATGGGCCGAAAATATTAACGTCGAAAACTTTGCGTAAAATGGCTTAGAACACGTCCCCTAGAGCATTCCTGGGGCCCGGTTGCCATTTTCGCCCGAAATTTTTTCAGGGACTCTATTATGGTACAAGGGGACCCCCGGTGCCCCGGCAGGGTCACCTTGATTCCCGATCTCAGATATCACCCATGTCGCCGATTTTTGGGCCAAAATATTGACATCGCGTAAAACCGCTCTTACAAGCCTATCAGGGACAAAATAACCGATCCTAGGGGCCTCCCATGTCCTATTGGGGTTTCCCGTACGATATGGGCCGAAAATATTGTAATACCCCCGAATTCACAACAGTTTCCAAGGAACTATCAAAGTCATTATCCATGACTCGACACCGCCGAACCGTCACAAACCCAAAGGCATTACTGCAACATTTATCACTGAGTAAATGTTAAGCAGAAAGAAAGACTAGGTATCAAAAGGAGCTTCTAAGGAACTTAATAAATCTAAAACAGTTAATATCAGAGTTGTCTATATAGTGAGCTAAAACCATTAAACTAAATTTATTACAACTGACCTTCAAGGGAAAACCGAATCCAAAATAATCAATTCCCACGATCTAATCCAAACAGAAACAGTTCTATAAACTGACGCCAACTCTAACCTTCCAAGCTGTACGTCCTCAATCACTCTAATCCTGCACTTTGGTTTCCGTGACTCAAACAAAAATACAGAAGAAAAGAAAAGAAACAAAAGAGAAACAACAATCAGATAAACTGAATAAACGTCATCCGTAACCAGTAAAAACATTTTGCAAACCTTACCTGAGGTATTTGAAGAATCATTGAAATTCATTTGCATACGCACATAAGTAGATAATCAAGCATACGCATAACGACATTCTTTTACAGACGATTCTTGTATAGTGATCATACGAAATACGACATAGCAATCCGTCTTGATTAGAGAGATGTAAGAGAGCTTATAAAACAGCGATTACCCATACTGCTTATTTAAGATACAATCACGCCATGGACTTAATGACTCTAGTGTGCACACTACCTCTAGTACAATTACACGAGCCTAGAGGACTTAATAAATGGGGACTGATCCATCCTAGACACACTGCGAGGTGCCCATAAGTAACTTGGGAATCACTCATCCCTTGAACTACACCAATAGGTGCAATCCCGATAGCTCGACTACTCCTAGGGATCCATTAGGAGTCTTACTCTCATTTAATTCAATTCACATAATTTGCATTGGTTGACATAAGTGGTACTACGAGACCACGACTTACTAATTCATTTCATGCTCTAGACAATGAATAGTAAATAGCGACGATAACGATAATTCAATACGATGAGAATTAAACATGCTTTAATGCAATAACGACGATAATTCAATAATGAAGACAAGTAATGTCTAGCCAAATTTTGGCAGCACTTCGGCAGGGTAATAGGATATCCAAAAATTCACAATCATCAACGACATTCAATCCATAATAGATAGGTGCTCACTAGCACACAATAATACCCATACCAATTAGCACTTATTTAATAACATAATAATACTAATAATTCACTATTTAACAATTGTCCAATAATCATCATATGGACTAATTAATTCCCAAAACATGATAACATCGACATGCTAATTATAAATCATATTTACAGCGGTAAACATGCTTAAGAAATCTCATAATGACTACGATATAATTTAATCATGCTTTGCATATTAAATTCACAACAAATTCCCAATTAGCACATAACACATCAAAATAGTTTTGATGAGGCTTTGGAAGAAGGTAGGCATGAACGCTTACCACTAATACGCTACCAACAGTAAGTATGCTTCAACCAATCGACGATAATCACGCTTGCTAGTTACGTCCTAATTAAAAATAATTACCGAATCAGTATTTATTAAATATAAAAATACAAAAAGTAACGAAATCTCATTCTAATATTTTTATTAAATTCCTTGATTTATTCCAACCAATCTAGGCTTTTGAAAATCCGAATTCGGGTTCCAAACGAGTACAGAAAAATAAAAACACTAAATCAAAAATACTGAAAATCACTTAAATAATTACGAAAAATATAAAAATGAAACCCTAACTTCAAAACTCGGTCTAGGTCACGGAGACCATGACCCGGCCCTCATCACCACCACCACCCACTGGCCACCATGGCCGGTAGTGGTGGTCGCCGGAACGCCGGCGAGGGGAGGAGAGAGAAAACGCGAAGAGGGAGAGAACGAGAGTGCGAGAGAGAGAGAGGGAGAGAAAGAGAGAGCGGGGGAGGGACGGCCACCCACCGGTCATCACCTGGGCGTCGACCTGGTGGTCCGGTGGTGATTCGACGGCCAGAAGGCTGCGCGTGAAGCCGCGCGCAGGAGCAAACCCGCGGGGAAGAAAAAGGAGAAAAGAAAGAGAAAGAGAGAGAGAGAAAGGGAGGGCTTACCGCCAGCGAGGGGGAGGTCGGCAAAGCTGTTCTCCGGCGAGGAGAGAGAGAGAGAGAGGAGAGAGAGTGACCGTGAGGGAGAGAGAGAGGATCCCATGAGGGAGAGAGGAAGAGGACGGGTGAGAGAGAGAGAATGTGTGAGGGTTTGGCTCAGTTTGCAAAACTGATCAATTGACTCACCATTTTCTTTATATAGGCCCTCAGTCAACCTAAGTCAAGCGCTACTAGGTTTAGGAATTAATTTAATAATTTTCTGAATTAGAAAGCTAATTAAAACTAATTAAAACTATATGAATAATTCTTATTCATATATACAACATTATAATTAAACTCCTCAAAATTAATAATTATAATTTATGAAAGTCCCATAATAATAATTAATATTATTATGGCTTTAATTGAATAAATTGAATCCTCAAATGAATATACGATTTAATCTCCGAAACTATTTATAAATCGATATAATAATTATTGAAAATATTGGGGTATCACATTCTACCCTCCTTAAAAGAAGTTTCATCCCGAAACTTGAGACATGAAGTAATCACTTCCCAAAACAAAACGAGTTTACCATACGAAGGTATAAAATAATTTCTAGGACACTAACATATGCAAGATGAGCAAGTTCGATCGTGATTCTAAGTTGAGTAACATGCACCATGCAATACTTGAACATGCAATTCGTGCAAAGCGATAAACAAAACGAAATTTCGAGGCGTGACATTCTACCCTCCTTAAAAGGAGTTTCGTCCGGAAACTCAAGTGGGACTAGTACCTTCTAGGAAGAGGTCTGGATACTTCTCGCGCATCATGGATTCAGCTTCCCATGTTGCTTCCTCTTGACCTTGTCAAGACCAAACGACTTTGACGATAGGAATAGCCTTTGTTCGAGTTGAACGCTCTTTGCGGTCCATTATCTTGATAGGACGTTCTTCATAAGTCAAACTTTCATCGAGATCGATCGCTTCAGGTTGAACGACATGAGTTGGATCATGTACGTATCGCTTCAATTGAGAGACATGAAACATACTATGGACTTTTGCAAGTTCCACAGGTAAAGCTAGTCGATAAGCAACCTCACCAATCCTTTCCAGGATCACGTAAGGACCAATGTAACGAGGACTCAATTTCCCCTTACGACCAAAACGCATGACACCTTTTGGTAGGAGATACTCGGAAAAGTACCTTGCTTCCCACCTGAAACTCTTCAAGTCTACGACCTCTATCAGCGTACGATTTCTGGCGATCTTGAGCACTACGCATCTTTGCTTGGATAACTTTGACCACATCGACGGTCTGCTAGATCATCTCAGGACCCAAAACTGCAGTTTCACTAATATCGTTCCAACAAACGGGCGATCTACACTTCCTACCATACAATGCTTCATATGGCGCTCGATCAATGCTTGAGTGATAACTATTGTTGTAAGAAAACTGGATCAACAGAATATGTGTATCCCACGAGCCTTGATACTGGAGTGCACACGCTCGTAGCATATCCTCCAAAGTCTGGATCGTCCTTTCCGTCTGGCCATCAGTCGCAGGATGAAAAGCAGTACTGAACTTCAATTTGCTTCCAAAAGTTTCTTGCAATTTCTGTCAAAAGTGTGATAGAAACCTCGAGCCTCTATCTGAAACGATATCTTCTGGAACACCATGAAGTCTCATGACTTCCTTGACGTAAGCATCCGCTAGCTTCTCCATTTCCCAAGTGTCATTTATTGGGATGAATCTCGCAACTTTCTTTAGACGATCCACAATGATCCAAATGGCGTTGTTCTACTTCTGTGTCAATGATAAACCCATGACAAAGTTCATTGAAATCGAATTTCATTTCCACGTAGGAACTTCAAGCGATTGTATCATTCCACTAGGTCTCTTATGTTCGATCTTGACCTTCTGGCACGTCAGGCACTTAGCAACGAACTCAGCAACATCTTGCTTCATACCTCTCCACCAAAACATTTGGCAAAGATCTTTGTATAGCTTGTCTCCACCAGGATGTACAGAATAAGGTGTATTGTGAGCCTCACCCAGAATCTGACTCTTGATCTCCGGGTCAGTCGGCACACAGACACGATCACGAAACCTCATTACACCATCTTGACAAATAGAAAAGTCCTCGAATCTACCCTCGTCCTTGTGGTGTAGAATCCATTGAAGATCCTCATCTGCACTTTGTTTATCCTTGATCTCGTCGAGCAAGGTCGGTCGAACTGACATATGCGCTAAGGTACATTGAACGTCACCTTTCAGCACAATCTCCACGTCTAGACTCTGCAAGTCACGAATGATCTCCTTCAGAAGTAGTAAAGCAGTATTCAACGAATGACGAGTCTTTCTACTCAAAGCGTTAGCTAGCGCGTTAGCTTTCCCTTCGTGATATTGAATATCGATGTCATACTCTGTCAATAACTCTAGCCATCTCATTTGTCGCATATTCAATTCCTTTTGCGTGAATATGTACTCCAAACTCTTGTGATCTGTGAACATCTTGACAGCAGAACCATAAAGATAATGTCTCCAAATCTTCAGAGCAAATACGACAGCAGCGAGCTCTAAGTCGTGAGTAGCGTAGTTATCCTCGTGCTTCTTCAGTTGTCTTGAGGCATAAGCTACTACCTTACCGTGGTGCATCAAAACACAACCTAAGCCATGCTTCGACGCGTCACTATAGACTTCGTATCCTTCAGTTCCCGATGGCAAAGTCAAAATCAGTGCGCTCGTAAGGCGTTTCGTCAATTCTTGAAAAGCAGCTTCAAACTTTTCAGACCATACGAACTTCGTCGTCTTCTTCATCAAGTTTGTCATAGGCTACGCTATCTTCGAAAATCCTTCCACAAACCTACGATAGTAACCAGCTAACCCAAGAAAATGTCTAACCTTGGTCACGCTCTTCGGTGCGGACCAGTCCATAACAGCACGTATCTTTTCTGGGTCAACAACAACTCCACTCTTAGACACCACGTGTCCTAAGAAAGAAACAGTTTCTAACCAAAACTCGCACTTTGACAACTTGGCATACAGTTGATGTCGTCGTAGAATCTCCAAAACGGTACGCAAATGTTGCTCGTGCTCAGCAGTGTTCTTCGAGTAGACCAAAATATCATCAATGAAGACAACTACAAACTGATCGAGATAAGGCTGGAACGTACGATTCATCAAATCCATAAAACTTCGCAGGTGCGTTCATCAACCCAAAAGGCATAACTGTGAACTCATAGTGTCCATACCTCGTCCTTAACGTGGTCTTTGCAATGTCAGGCTCAGAAATCTTGAGTTGACGGTATCCTGAACGTAAGTCAATCTTTGAGAAGACAGTCACTCCACGTAGTTGGTCGAATAGGTCGTCAATCCTCGGCAGTTGATAACGATTCTTGATCGTAATCTTGTTCAACTCGTGGTAGTCTATGCACAGTCTCATACTACCATCCTTCTTACGTACGAACAGAACAGGAGCACCCCAAGGCGATACACTAGGACGTATGTATCCCTTGTCCAGTAGTTCCTCTAGTTGCGTCTCCAATTCTTTCAACTCTGCAGGAGCCATACGATATGGAGCTTTCGAGATCGGAGCAGAACCTCGAGCTAAGTCGATCGTAAAGTCAACAATGCGTTGCGGAGGCATTCCGAGAATCTTGTCTGGAAAGACGTCAGCGTACTCCAAAACAACTGGAATAGGTTTCAAAACTTCAGCTTCTCGACTTGTATCCACCACATGACATAGGTAAATTTCTTCACCTTTTGTTGTGCACTCCTTCGTTTTCATGGTCGCCACTACCTTCAACTTTGGCTTGACCACGACTCCTTTGTAGGTAATCCTCTTACCATGCGGTCCACGTAACGACACACGTTGTTCGTAACATGCTAACTTAGCCCTCTATCAGGCTAACCAATCCATTCCCAAAATCACGTCAAAATCCTTCAAATCCATCTGAATCAAATCTGCAGGCAAATCGGAACCAGCTATCCTAATCGGACACTTTTCATACAACACTTTACAATTAACAATCGTGCCATCTGGCATCCTCATATTCGCACTATACACAGAACTAGGATCTAAACCTGTCTTAGATGCAAAGTTCTTAGAAAGAACAGAATGCATTGCACCACTATCAAACAAAACGAAAGCAGGTTGAGAGTTAACCAGAAAAGTACCAGCGATCACATTCGAGTTCGCCTCAGCTTCATTGCGGTTTATCACATAAACCCTTCCATTTACCCCTGTGTTGTTGTTGTTGTTGTTGTTGTTCTGCACGGGGTTGGCAGGTGCGAGAAGTTGTGCTTGATTATTCGCAGCAGGAGCAGCGGTATTGTTGCGCTTGTTGATGTTGTAACTCCCATTTCCACGGTAGTTACCACCATTTCCGCGTTTAGCATTTCCATTTCCATTTCCACCACAATTGAAGTTATTATCGCGGTTCTGACCATTGTCGTTCCTTCCACAACTCCAGCATTCAGAAGCTTTGTGACCAGGCTTGTTGCACTCGTAGCATTGAAGCACATCGCCACGACAGTTCTTGCCAGGATACGTCTTGTTGCAGCGACTACAAGGCGTATTCCTCCTAGCTAAGATCGTAGCTCTAAGGTTGTTCGAGTCACGATTCCTGTTCCGTTGTTGTTCTGACCACCTTGGTTGTTGTGATTGCCGTTGTTCGGTCTTGGCCTCTTGTCTGCGCCACTTGACTGGGAAGAACTCCCTTCGTCACGTTTATGCTTTCCGAGCAACGAATCACGACGATCCACAGCACGCTCTTGGTTCAAGGCTTTCTCGTATGATCCTTGGAACGTTAGCGAGTTTCCCATCACAAAACGCTGAATATCCCATTTCAAACCATCTTCGAACCTCTCGACACGCTCAGCTTCGGTCTCACCAAGTTAGGTGCAAAAGCAGCAAGCTCATTGAACTTTGTTGCGTATTCAGCCACAGACAGCTTTCCTTGATAGATATTCTCGAATTCCCATTGCTTCTGGCGACAGACAGCTCTAGGATAGAACCATTCACGAATAGATTCTTTGAACTTAGTCCACCCAAAATCCTCAGTAGCTAACAACTCAGTTCCCACATCGCTCCACCACTTATTAGCCTCACCCTTCAGGTAGTACGTGGCGGTGTTGACCTTTGTGTTGTCGGGCCTACTAGTCGCCCTAAACAGCTTTTTGAACTCAATAATCCAGTTCTCAAGCTTGGTGGGCTCGGAGCCACCCTCAAACTTTGGAGGTTTGAGTGCATCGAAATCCCTAAAGTTGCGCGTCTCAGGGTTCTGCGCGTTGCGATCTTGCCCTTGGTGCTCTAACTGGCGCGTGATGTGTTCCACGACATTGGTAAGACCTACTTCTAATCTCTCTAGTCAGTCTTGACTTGCCATTATAATAAATCTGAGACATACAAGAGCAATGGTTGATCACCATTTCAGCAAAGTTGGCACGTTCGACCCAATTTGAGGTCTAATTGAGAGATATAGGTTATAATTGAAACCAATCTCTTGACATTTAGCAAATAGCATATAAGTTCCAATGATCGACCTTACATTGTAGGTCTAAGCAACATACTTGCTTTGAATGTTCTTAGTTCTCATGCATAATAGTTCGATATGCAGTAACAAGGTAGATACATCGGTCTCACACGATTGATAGGCAATAACATTCACATTTCACACATCGAGGCTCCATACTATTTAGTACGGCAATAGACAATGACATTTGATTGCACACAATACATGCTTAGCCTTTGGCTCACTTTAATATGATCATGATCAATGAAAATTTGGCCATAACTCCGACGTGGATTTCCCATCATGTCTAGGCAATACGAGATAGCATTATGAAGCTATGAGTCAACCATGCAATTATGTGATAAAACGATCATATAAAACAAATACTCAACGATAGCATATAATCAAATGAAGTAGTCTTGCAACGAGACAAGTTGCAAGTAAATAATAGTCAAAAATATTTGTTGCATATGCAACTACACCGACATCAAAATTTGACCATGCAGGGCCATCGCAATAGTCTAAAAGTTCAATAAAACTCAAGTAAAACTACTAAAGCAATCATCTAGTTCTACTTGACACTAGCACGCATCTTCTTGGCACTAGGGGACTCATCATGATCATCCTTCTTTAGCAATCATCTAGAAAACAGGTCGTTTTTGACGCTTTTTTATTCGTTTTTGACGACAACAGGCGTCAAAATGTAGATTACCGACGCTTAAGAAAAACGTCGGTAATTTTGCCATCATTAGTTTTGGACGCTATTTTCTGTTGATAAAGCCACTGATATCGACGCTTTAGCGCGTCAGAGAAGCAAATTTTGCGACGCTTTTGTTTTCAGAATTTACTTTTCGCGCGAGTAAAGAAGCTTCCCGCAAAGCATTTACACACCAAAAAGCGTCGAAATTTGCTGCCCGAAAAATAAAAAAAATATCAAATTTTAGTTGCACTCATAAAAATTAAAATATACATTGACAAAGACCAACCATTATGTATAGTCATATCCAGTACATATGTTCCCCTCAAAATAATATCCAGTACATACATATCTATGCAAATTCACCAGACCAAAGGGCAAAGAGAGGGGGGGGGGAGGGTAAACGGATTGTGCTCTTGTGCTCCTGCCTGATTAGCCTTTAGCTTCATTGTTTCTCGACCTGTAGCATTGGTTACACTGCTCTGTAATACGATGAGAATCTTCAGTCTGGTTTGGGGTCTCTCAAGAGACGCACAAGCACCAACTTCAACAAGCAAAAGACGGGAAAACAATGACAACTTCACGAACTAAGCTTGTGTAGGACCACAACTTCACAAGCCATTAGAGCAACTAGATTGAAGCAAACACACATGAGAAGGAAGAGAGAATACAGTGTTTATTGTACTGTTTAAATCCTAAGTAAAGTTAATTAATGAGCTTAAATGTAACCTGAGAATTGTATACAGACACCTATTACATATAGGCGGACACTTAATGCTGCACACAACACATAAAACATTTTAGTAAATATGACATGAGAATTGAAAGTTAAGAAAAATAATGAGCTTAAATCTAACCTGAGAATTCCATATAGACGTCTATTGCATATAGAGGGACACTCAATGCTGCACACAAAACATAAAACTTTTCAGTAAAATATGACATGTGAGTCAGAGTGAGTGTCAGATAAGTAACTGATAAAATCAAAATACGTACAAATCGATTCAGCTTTGACGTATGAAGGAAAGTTTCCGAGCAAACCATATCCCAAAGTGTTTACCAACAGACTACATTGCTTTCTGTTTTCTTGCAAACATAAATGCACAGGACAAAATTAGACTAACACCAACCCCAACAAGACTACTAACATCAGCCCAACAATAATTATATGCTCAGTGTCAACAACAGCAGCACAAGCAGCAGTACAAGTAGAAACAATTATACGGTGCTGCTATTTGTTGCTGCTACTGCTGTCCGCTAACCTTATGCTGTTGCAGCTATTTGTTGTTGTTTGGCTGTTTTAGATGTTGGTTATCTAGTACCCCGCTGTGATATCATAAAAATCAGAGGTGGTCCAGTGGTTACGAGCCAAAAAAATATATATAACCATCCAATTTGTATAAAAATAACCCCACTATAACATGGTCCATTTCCAACTTAGTGCTCAACATATTATCAAATCTGAAAATATACTTATGTACCATTCTTTTCCCATATATGGGAAACAATTTAACCCAAGTTCAATTCATCAATATAAGCAAGCATAATAATAAGCTTCATGCTCCAACAACAAACATGCAGAATGAGAAGCATAAGCAGCTTTATACTGAGGTGGAAAACTAGGACAAACTGTACCAGCAACAACAGTTAGCATAACAAGCTGATTAATCATTAGTAACACTTAGTGAAGAAACATGCTTGTACAAAATAGTGTAGTCGATTACAGAGGCGGGGATGTTGGTACCTGTGGCTGACCTTACCAGTTGATGATGTTTTCTACTTCTAATGCTGATGTTTTCTTAGCTAATGGATGCATGTGCCTGGTGCCTGGTGCCTGGTGCCTGGTGCCTGACAATGTTATCAAGAAATCAGATGCACTTACCAATATGTGATAAGCCGAACTGTTTGTATATTGAAAGAAGACTAGCTCATTCCCTATCTATATATATTTCCTCCAATATTCAGTTGATTTAGCTTGAGTCTACACATTGTAACACTCGACAAACATTCAATTAACCACAATAATGAACCTTTCGATATCTTGTGATCAGTTTGAGTCCAATAATTCATTTTTCATTCAACAAGATACTCATTACATGTATATGTAGTTTTCAGTATGATTGAGGAGAGAGAACAAGTTCTGGAGAAAATGAAAACTATAGTTTCCTCAAATCTGTACCCTTGAAACAAATTGCACACAAACTACCCAGAAAGAATGAGGGCTTTTGAAACAACCATCAACTAAACAAAAATAATCTGAGTTTCACATGCATACACAAAATAACACGAAAACTCAATCGATTATGTTATACTCTTAGATACTAGTTTCTTCCCATGTTTAAAGAAACCAAAACTCTGTCTCTCACCCTTTCTCTAGCACTCTGTGTCAACACAACAAAAGACTCCCACCCCCTCCAAAAAAAAAAAGAAAACACAGCAACATTAGGATAGAAATAAAATAGGAGGAATTTATGACAGGGTACACACATTTCTCAATGCACAATGACAAGATTTATGAGTTACAGAACAAAGAGAGGGAGAGAACATGACAGAATATACCTGAGAAATAGGTCCAAATTTTCAACTACGAAGGTTGAGAGTAAAAAAAAAAAAAAAAAAAAAAAAAAAAAAAAAAAAAAACAAAAAACAATGGATAAGTACTGCACAATTACTTTCACAACAATTAGGGTCCAATTGAGGACTAAAATAAGATGATAAGAAGAATGAAAACATGAAAACTTGGAAAAGAAACTCCAAAGTTTCACAGTCAGTTCCATTTGCTTCTTCTCAGAACCAATTTTAACATAAATACTCTCCATTTTCAATGTCAGTTCTAGTTCAAATTTAAGCCTACTTTGCTTATTGACCAGAGAGATATAACCTTATTCCAAATGTCATGCATAAACAAATTTATAATGGGCACAACATTGATATCTCAAATCAGTAAACATAGGGGTTCTTGCTAACTCCGCGCAAAAAGTTAAAGATCACAAAAAATATACCAAAAAGCCAAATTGAAAAGTGCAAGACATCAATTTTTTGAACGATAGCATACTCAACAATAGATTTGCGACACAAAGAGTCCAATTAGGCACCGGTTAAGAGAGAAGAGAGAGGCAAGAGGAAAACCCTAGAAATGAAATCAAAAGAGTGAAAAATATGGGACATCAGAAACTTATCAGCGACACGTTAATTTGGACCTCCTGTTCTCAATGCCCCCTTTTCTTCTTGGAGAAACTATGTTGACAAAAAAACCTAAATTCCAGCAAGAGAGAGATTCGAGTAACTAAACGACCTTACTGAGTGAAAACAGATGCAAAACGATGGTAGCCTAACTAAATTTGGGGTGCGAATTTGGGGTGGAAATTGGTCCCAAGACATACGAATTTGCCAAGAACCCTATCTAAATGAGAGATAGAGAGAGATGGGGAAGAAAGAGATGGGAGAGAGAAACGTAAGGAGGGGCGGTTGAGCCTTAAGGAAAAATATAATGAGTTTTTTTTTTAATGCTTTCTTTAACTTGTCCAGCAAATGGGTCGCGCTAGAATACTAGGCGGTGCGTGTTATGTGGCCCAAACAAATAATAAACTAGCCCGTTAATAGAACAACCGACGCTTTTACCTGTCGAAATGATGTTGCGGCAACAAAAAGCGTCGAAAATCCTTTCATTTTTATCAGCGCGCACAAAATTTGATTTGACGAACTGAAAAGCGTCGAAATAAAGCGTCGAAATAAAGCGTCGAAATAACCACTCAAATTCTAGTAGTGATCATATAATCAAATGAAGTAGTCTTGCAACGAGACAAGTTGCAAGTAAATAATAGTCGAAAATTTTTGTTGCCTATGCAACTACACCAATCATAAAATTTTGACCACGCAGGGCCCTCACAATAATCTAAAAGTTCAATAAAGCTCAAGTAAAACTACTAAATCAATCATCTAGTTCTACTTGACACTAGCACGCATCTTCTTGGCAGTAGGGGACTCATCATGATCATCCTTCTTTCAAGGCTTGACCTCCTTGCAAGGCGTGTACGGATAGGCATAACCACCGAACTTTTGAGGCATGAAACGCTTCCTAAAATCGTCGGCGTGTTTGCGTTTCCTCGTCCAGCAAGTCTCGCACATGTCCTTTGGCGCAGGAACTAGCACGCGGTTCACCTTCCATTCGAACTCGGACAGGCATAACTCAGCTGCAATGCATTTAAAGCAGAGACACCATCTCGTACCTTCACCATACTTCTTCTCGTGAAGATGACCACTCTTGGAGACCACGTCGTCGTACTTCTCCTTGAGTCCCATCCAAGGATGGATGTTAGGTAGACTAGCCAGCAGTAGCTCTACCCATAGGCCTTCATGTAGCCTCGTGCGGTTCTCGTACTGATAATGCTCGATCGTAGTAAAAGCACGTCGTATGTAGATACGTATATCCTCGAGCTCAGCATCAGTAGCAAAGAATGGTTCCACAGGAGGAGACCAATTTGCAGCAGGAGTAGGTGCAGCAGTAGTAGGTGCAGCAGTAGGTACAACGTTGTTGTCGCTCTCAAAACCAATATCCTCCAAATCCGGCATGTCATCATGCTCTTCCGGCGCGGTATGCTCAGAGGGATCTTCCTCTTCATCCACATATGCAGCAGGTATACGCGCGGGTACATGTGCGGCTATTGGCGCGGGATGCGCGGCCCCGGCGCGCGGGGCCATAACGGGCGCGGTGCAGTCTTGCGTGGTTCCGCGGCGTACGTTCGCGTCGTTTCCTGTCGATTCACTATCCGATGAAGCAACATACGCGACAAGTGGTGCACGATGGGCTAAGGGGCGTGCCCCTTGGTGTGCAGTCGTCATCCTAGCAGTCTTTCTTCTCCTTACCATCTACAAGTAGACAATCAAACAATGAGAACATTATAAATCACAAGCAAAGTGATTTCAAATAATTCCTATCTTTTTGGACTACTACGCTCAACGGCTTTAATTATATTTTATTTTCCCCAATATGAAACTAATCTTTATTAATTCATTTATTAAACCTAAGCAACCTTTTTAAACCTAGGGCTCTGATACCATTTGTAACACCCCCGAATTTACAACGGTTTCCAGGAAACTATCGACGTTATTATCCATGACTCGACACCACCGAACCGTCACAAACCCAAAGGCGTTACTGCAACATTTATCACTAAGGAGTAAATGCTAAGCAAAAAGAAAGACTAGGTACCAAAAGGAGCTTCTAAGGAACATAATAAATCTAAAACAGTTAATATCAGAGTTGTCTATATAGTGAGCTAAAACCATTAAACCAAATTTATTACAACTGGCCTTCAAGGGCAAAACCAAATCCAAAATAATCAATTCCCACGATCTAATCCAAACAGAAACAGTTCTATAAACTGACGCCAACTCTGACCTTCCAAGCTGTACGTCCTCAATCACTCTAAACCTGCACTTTGGTTTCCGTGACGGAAACAAAAATACAGAAGAAAAGAAAAGAAACAAAAGAGAAACAAAAATCAGATAAACTGAATAAACGTCATCCGTACCCAGTAACAACATTTTGCAAACCTTACCTGAGGTTTTAGAAGAATCATTGAAATTCATTTGCATACGCACATAAGTAGATAATCAAGCATACGCATAACGACATTCTTTTACAGACGATTCTTGTATAGTGATCATACGAAATACGACATAGCAATCCGTCTTGATTAGAGAGATGTAAGAGAGCTTATAAAACAGCGATTACCCATACTGCTTATTTAAGATACAATCACGCCATGGACTTAATGACTCTAGTGTGCACACTACCTCTAGTACAATTACACGAGCCTAGAGGACTTAATAAATGGGGACTGATCTGTCCCAGACACACTGTGAGGTGCCCATAAGTAACTTGGGAATCACTCATCCCTTGAACTACACCATTAGGTGCAATCCCGATAGCTCGACTACTCCTAGGGATCCATTAGGAGTCTTACTCTCATTTAATTCAATTCACATAATTTGCATTGGTTGACATAAGTGGGACTACGAGACCAAGACTTACTAATTCATTTCATGCTCTAGACAATGAATAGTAAATAGTGACGATAACGATAATTCAATACGATGTGAATTAAACATGCTTTAATTCAACGACGATAATTCAATAATGAAGACAAGTAATGTCTAGCCAAATTTCGGCAGCACTTCGGCAAGGTAATACGATATCCAAAAATTCACAATCATCAATGACATTCAATCCATAATAGATAGGTGCTCACTAGCACACAATAATAACCATACCCATTAGCACTTATTTAATAACATAATAATACTAATAATTCACCATTCAACAATTGTCCAATAATCATCATATGGACTAATTAATTCCCAAAACATGATAACATCGACGTGCTAATTATAAATCATATTTACAGCGGTAAACATGCTTAAGAAATCTCATAATGACGACGATATAATTTAATCATGCTTTGCATATTAAATTCACAACAAATTCCCAATTAGCACATAACACATCAAAATAGTTTTGATGGGGCTTTGGAAGAAGGTAGGCATGAACACTTACCACTAATACACTACCAACAGTAACTATGCTCCAACCAATCGACGATAATCACGCTTGCTCGTTAGGTCCTAATTAAAAACAATTACCAAATCAGTATTTATTAAATATGAAAATACCAACAGTAAAAAAATCTCAGTCTGATATTTTTATTAAATTTCTTGATTTATTCCAACCAATCTAGGCTCTTGAAAATCCGATTTCGGATTCCGAACGAGTACAGAAAAATAAAAATATTAAATCGAAAAAATACTGAAAATCACTTAAATAATTACGAAAAATATAAAAATGAAACCCTAACTTCAAAACTTGGTCTAGGTCATGGGTACCCATGCATGGGGCCCATGAGCTGACCCTTCATCACCACCACCACCCACTGGCCACCACCGGCCGTGGTGGTGCTCGCCGGAACGCCGGCGAGGGGAGGAGAGAGAAAACGCGAAGAGGGAGAGAACGAGAGTGCGAGAGAGAGAGAGAGGAAGAGAAAGAGAGAAAGAGAGAGCGGGGGAGGGACGGCCACCCACCGGTCTTCACCTGGGCGTCGGCCCGGTGGTCCGGCTGTGTTCCGGCGGCCAGAGGGCCTCGCGTGAAGCCGCGCGCAGAAGCAGACCCGCTGGGAAGAAAAAGGAGAAAAGAAAGAGAAAGAGAGAGAGAGAAAGGGAGGGCTTACCGCCAGTGAGGGGGAGGTCAGCAAGGCTGTTCTCCGGCGAGGAGAGAGAGAGAGGAGAGAGTGACCGTGAGGGAGAGAGAGAGGATGCCGTG
>CM076152.1:20567500-20582500 GCA_038025085.1 Tetragonia tetragonoides
GAGAGAGAAAGAGAGTGCGAAGGAGAGAGAGAAGAAAAGAAAGAGAGAGCGGGGCGGGGGAACAGCCGACCACCACAGGTCACCACCTGGGCATCGGCCCGGTGGTCCGGCGGCCAGGAGGTTGCGCGTGAAGGCTCGCGAAGGAGGGGGGGGGGACCACGGGGAAGAAAAGAGAGAAATGGAAAAAGAAAGAGAGAGGGAGGGAGAAGGGCTTACCGCCGGCGAGGTTCTCCGGTGACTGGGCGGCGAGGGCTGACGGAGGAGTGGTGAGGAGAGAGGAGAGAGCCGGTGAGGGAGAAGGAGAGAGAGAGAGAGCTCAACATGAGTGAGAGAAGAGAGAGAGAATGAGGGGTTGGCTCAGTTTGCAAAACTGATGAATTATCTCATCTTTTCCTTATATAGGCCCTCAGTCAACCCAAGTCAAAGACTATTAGGATTAGGAATTTAATTAATAATTTTCTGGTTTAAAAAGCTAATTAAAACTATATGAATAATTCTTATTCATATATAAAACATTTTAATTGAACTCCTCAACATTAATAAATACAAATTATGAAAGTCCCATAATAATAATTAATATTATTATGGCTTTAATTGAATAAATTGAATCCTTAAATGAATATACGATTTAATCTCCAAAACTATTTATAATCATTTATAAATCGATATAATAATTATAGAAAATATTTGGGTATCACATTCTACCCTCCTTAAAAGAAGTTTCGTCCTGAAACGTGAGACATGAAGTTATCACTTCCCAAAACAAAACGAGTTTATCCATGTGAAGGTATACAACAATTTTTCTAGGACACTTACATATGCAAGATGAGCAAGTACGATCGTGATTCTAAGTTGGTTAACATGCACTATGCAATGCTTAAACATGCAATTCGTGCAAAGCGATAAACAAAACGAAATTTCGAGGCGTGACATTCTAGCCTCCTTAAAAGGAGTTTCGTCCCGAAAATCAAGTGGGTCTAGTACCTTCTTGGAAGAGGTCTGGATACTTCTCGCGCATCATGGATTCAGCTTCCCATGTTGCTTCCTCTTGACCTTGTCGAGACCAAACGACTTTGACGATTGGAACAGTCTTTGTTCGAGTTGAACGCTCTTTGTGGTCCACTATCTTGATAGGACGCTCTTCATAAGTCAAACTTTCATCGAGGTCGATTGCTTCAGGTTGAACGACATGAGTTGGATCATGTACGTATCGCTTCAATTGAGAGACATGAAACACACTATGGACTTTTGCAAGTTCCATAAGTAAAGCTAGTCGATAAGCAACCTTACCAATCCTTTCCAGGATCTCGTAAGGACCAATGTAACGAGGACTCAATTTCCCCTTACGACCAAAACGCATGACACCTTTGGTAGGAGATACTCGCAAAAGTACCTTGCTTCCCACCTCAAACTCTTCAGGTCTACGACCTCTATCAGCGTACGATTTCTGGCGATCTTGAGCACTACGCATCTTTGCTTGAATAACTTTGACCACATCGATGGTCTGCTGGATCATTTCAGGACCCAAAACTGCAGTTTCACTAATATCGTTCCAATAAACGGGCGATCTACTCTTCCTACCATACAATGCTTCATATGGCCCTCGATCAATGCTTGAATGACAACTGTTGTTGTACGAAAATTCGATCAACGGAATATGTGTATCCCACGAGCCTTGATACTCGAGAGCACACGCTCGTAGCATATCCTCCAAAGTCTGAATCGTCCTTTCCGTTTGTCCATCAGTCGCAGGATGAAAAGCAGTACTGAACTTCAATTTGCTTCCAAAAGTTTCTTGCAATTTCTGCCAAAAGTGTGATAGAAATCTCGAATCTCTATCTGAAACAATATCTTCTGGAACACCATGAACTCTCATGACTTCCTTGACGTAAGCATCCGCTAGCTACTCCATCTCCAGAATGTCATTCACTGGGATGAATCTTGCAACTTTCGTTAGACGATCCACAATGACCCAAATGGCGTTGTTCTTGTTCTGTGTCAATGGTAAACCCATGACAAAATTCATTGAGATTGAATTCCATTTCCACGTAGGAACTTCAAGCGATTGTATCATTCCACCAGGTGTCTTGTGTTCAATCTTGACTTTCAGGCACGTTAGACACTTAGCAACGAACTCAGCGACATCTTGCTTCATACCTCTCCACCAAAACATTTGGCGAAGATCCTTGTAAAGCTTGTCTCCACCAGGATGTACAGAATAAGGTGTATTGTGAGCTTCACCCATAATCTGACTCTTGATCTCCGGGTCATTTTGCACACAGACACGATCACGAAACCTCATTACACCATCTTGACCAATAGAAAAGTCCTCGGATCTACCCTCGTCTTTGTGGTGTAGAATCCGTTGAAGATCCTCATCTGCACTCTGTTTATCCTTGATCTCACCGAGCAAGGTTGGTCGAACTGACATATGCGCTAAGGTACACTGGACTTCACCTTTCAGCACAATCTCCACGTCTAGACTCTGCAAGTCACGAATGATCTCCTTCGGAAGTACTAAAGCAGTGTTCAACGAATGACGAGTCTTTCTACTCAAAGCATCAGCTAACGTTGGCTTTCCCTTCATGATACTGAATATCGATGTCGTACTCCGTCAATAACTCTAGCCATCTCCTTTGTCGCATATTCAACTCCTTTTGCGTGAATATGTACTTCAAACTCTTGTGGCCGTAAACATCTTGACAGCAGAACCATAAAGATAATGTCTCCAAATCTTCAGAGCAAATACGACAGTAGCGAGCTCTAAGTCATGAGTAGGGTAGTTATCCTCGTGCTTTTTCAGTTGTCTTGAGGCATAAGCCACTACCTTTCCATGTTGCATTAAAACACAACCTAAGCCATTCTTAGACGCGTAACTATAGACTTTGTACCCTTCAGTTCCCGATGGCAAAGTCAAAATCGGCACGCTCGTAAGACGTTTCTTCAATTCTTGAAAAGCAACTTCACACTTTTCAGATCACACCAACTTTGTCGTCTTCTTCATCAGGTTTGTCATAGGCTACGCGATCTTCGAGAATCCTTCCACAAACCTACGGTAGTAACCAGCTAACCCAAGGAAACTTCTAACCTCGGTCATGCTCTTTGGTGCGGACCAGTCTCTAACAGCTCTAATCTTTTCCGGGTCAACAGCAACTCCACTCTTAGACACTACGTGTCCTAAAAAAGAAACAGTTTCTAACCAAAACTCGCACTTTGACAACTTCGCATAAAGTTGATGTCGTCGTAAAATCTGCAAAATGGTACGCAAATATTGCTCGTGCTCAGCAGCGTTCTTCGAGTAGACCAAAATATCATCAATAAAGACAACTATGAACTGATCGAGATAAGGCTGGAACGTATGGTTCATCAAATCCATAAACTTCGCAGGTGCGTTCGTCAACCCAAAAGCCATAACTGTGAACTCATAGTGTCCATACCTCGTCCTAAACACGGTCTTTGGAATGTCAGGCTCAGAAATCCTGAGTTGATGGTATCCTGAACGTAAGTCGATCTTTGAGAAGACAGTCGCTCCACGTAGTTGGTTGAATAGATCATCAATCCTCGACAGTGGATAATGATTCTTGATCATAATCTTGTTCAGCTCGCGGTAGTCTATACACAGTCTCATACTACCATCCTTCTTACGTACGAACAAAACAGGTTTACCCCAAGGCGATACACTAGGACGTATGTATCCCTTATCCAGTAGTTCCTCGAGTTGCGTCTTCAATTCTTTCATCTCTGCAGGAGCCATACGATACGGAGCTTTCGAGATCGGAGGAGAACCTGAAGCTAGGTTGATCGTAAAGTCGATAATGCATTGCAGAGGCATTCCGGGAATCTCGTCTGGAAAGATGTCAGCGTACTCCGAAACAACTGGGATAGGTTTCGAAACTTCAGCTTCTCAGCTTGTATCCACCACATGACATAGGTAAATTTCTTCACCCTTAGTCGTGCATTCCTTTGTTTTCATGGTCGCCACTACCTTCAACTTTGGCTTGACCATGACTCCTTTGTAGGTAATCCTCTTACCATGCGGTCCACGTAACGACACACGTTGTTCGTAACATGCTAACTTAGCCCTACACATGGCTAACCAATCCATTCCCAAAATCACGTCGAAATCCTTCAAGTCCATCTGAATCAAGTCCGCAGGCAAATCGGAACCAGCTATCCTAATCGGACACTTTTCATACAACGATGTACAATTTACAATCATGCCATCTGGCATTCTAATATTCGCACTATACACAAAACTAGGCTCTAAACCTATCTTAGATGCAAAGCTCTTAGAAAGAACAGAATGCGTTGCACCACTATCAAACAAAACAAAAGCAGGTTGAGAGTTAACGAGAAAAGTACCAGCGATCACATTCGGGTTCGCCTCAGCTTGATTGCGGTTTATCACATAGACCCTTCCATTTACCCCTCTATTGTTGTTGTTGTTGTTGTTCTGCACGGGGTTGGCAGGTGAGGGATGTTGTGCTTGATTATTCGCAGCAGGAGCAGCAGTATTGTTGCGGTTGTTGTTGTTGTAACCCCCATTTCCACGGTAGTTACCACCATTTCCGCGATTAGCATTTCCATTTCCATTTCCATTTCCACCACGATTATAGTTATTATCGCGGTTCTGACCATTGTCATTCCTCCCACGACTCCAGCATTCAGAAGCTTTGTGACCAGGCTTGTTGCACTCGTAGCATTAAGCACATCGCCACGACAGTTCTTGCCAGGATGCGTTTTGTTGCAGCGACTACAAGGCGTATTCCTCCTAGCTAAGATCGTAGCTCTATGGTTGTTCGAGTCACGATTTCTGTTCCCGTTGTGGTTCTGACCACCTTGGTTGTTGTGATTGTCATTGTTCGGTCTTGTCCTCTTGTCTGCACCACTCGACCGGGAAGAACTCCCTTCGTCACGTTTATGCTTTCCGAGCAACGAATCACGACGATCCACAGCACGCTCTTGGTTCAAGGCTTTCTCGTTAGATCCTTGGAACGTCAGCGAGTTTCCCATAAAAAACGCTGAATATCCCACTTTAAATCATCCTCGAACCTCTCCACACGCTCAGCTTCGGTCGTCACCAACTTAGGTGTAAAAGCAGCAAGCTCACTGAACTTTGTTGCGTATTCAGCCACAGACAGCTTTCCTTGATAGATATTCTCGAATTCCCATTGCTTCTGGCGACGGACATCTCTAGGATAGAACCTTTCACGAATAGCCTCTTTGAACTTGGTCCACCCAAAATTTTCGGTAGCAAGCAGCTCAGTTCCCACATCACTCCACCACTTATTAGCCTCACCCTTCAGGTAGTACGTGATGTGTTCCACGACATTGGTAAGACCTACTTCTAAGCTTGCGAGTCCGTCTTGAGTTGCCATTGAAATAAATTTGAGACATACAAGAGCAATGGTTGATCACCATTTCAGCAAAGTTAGCACGTTCGACCCAAATTGAGGTCTAATTGAGAGGTATAGGTTATAATTGAAACCAATCTCTTGACAATTAGCAATTAGCATATAAGTTTCAATGATCGACCTTACATTGTAGGTCTAAGCAACATACTTGCTTTGAATGTTCTCAGTTCTCATGCATAATAGTTCGATATGCTATAACAAAGTAGACACATTGGTCTCACACGATTGATAAGTAATAACATTCACATTTCACACATCGAGGCTCCATACTATTTTAGTAGGGCAATAAACAATGACATTTGATTGCATACAAAACATGCTTAGCCTTTGGCTCACATTTGATACGATCATGCTCAATGAAAATTTCGCCATAACTTCGACATGGATTTCCCATCATGTCTAGGCAATACGAGATAACATTATGAAGCTATGAGTCAACCATGCAATTATGTGATAAAACGATCATAGAAAACAAATACTCAATGATAGCATATAATCAAATGAAGTAGTCTTGCAACGAGACAAGTTGCAAGTAAATAATAGTCAAAAATATTTGTTGCCTATGCAACTACACCGACATCAAAATTTGGCCACGCAGGGCCATCACAATAGTGTAAAAGTTCAATAAAACTCAAGTAAAACTACTAAAGCAATCATCTAGTTCTACTTGACACTAGCACGCATCTTCTTGGCAGTAGGGGACTCATCATGATCATCCTTCTTTCGAGGCTTGACCTCCTCGCAGGGCGTGTACGGATAGGCATAACCACCGAACTTTTGAGGCATGAAATGCTTCCTAAAATCGTCGGCGTGTTTGCGTTTCCTCGTCCAGCAAGTCTCGCACATGTCCTTTGCGCAGGAACTAGCACGCGGTTGACCTTCCATTCGAACTCGGACAGGCGTAACTCAGCTGCAATGCCTTTAAAGCAGAGACACCATCTCGCACCTTTACCATACTTCTTCTCGTGGAGATGACCACTCTTGGAGACTACATCGTCGTACTTCTCCATGAGTCCCATCCAAGGATGGATGTTAGGTAGACCAACCAGTAGTAGCTCTACCCATAAGCCTTCATGTAGCCTCGTGCGGTTCTCGTACTGACAACGCTCGATCGTAGTATAAGCACGTCGTATGGAAATACGTATATCCTCGAGTTCAGCATCAGTAGCAAAGAATGGTTCCACAGGGGGAAACCAATTCGTAGCATTAGTAGGTGCAGCAGTAGGTGCAATGCTGTTGTCGCTCTCAACACCAATATCCTCCAATTCCGGCATATCATCATCCTCATCCGGTGCAGTATGCTCAGAGGGATCTTCCTCTTCATCCACATACGCAACAGATGTGGCAACTGGGGCAGCAACAGGCGCGGGTATGCGCGCGGGTACAGGTGCGGCGATTGGCGCGGGATGCGCGGCCTCGGCGCGTGCGGCCATCACGGGCGCGACGCGATCTTGCGGGGTTCCGTGGCGTACGTTCGGGTCGTTTCCTGTCGATTTACTATCCGTTGAAGCCACATACACTGCAAGTGGTGCACGATGGGCTAAGGCGCGTGCCCCTTGGTGTGCAGTCATCATTTGAGCGGTCTTTCTTGTCCTTACCATCTACAGGTAGACAATCAAACGATGAGAACATTATAAATCACAAGCAAAGTGATTTCAAATAATTCCTATCTTCTAGACTACTACGCTCAATGGCTTTAATTATATTTTATTTTCCCCAATATGAAACTAATCTTTATTAATTCATTTATTAATCCTAAGCAACCTTTTTAAATCTAGGTCTCTGATACCATTTGTAACACCCCCGAATTTACAACGATTTCCAGGAAACTATCGACGTCATTATCCATGACTCGACACCGCCGAACCGTCACAAACCCAAGGGCGTTATTGCAACATTTATCACTAAGGAGTAAATGCTAAGCAGAAAGAAAGACTAGGTATCAAAAGGAGCTTCTAAGGAACATAATAAATCTAAAACAGTTAATATCAGAGTTGTCTATATAGTGAGCTAAAACAATTAAACCAAATTTATTACAACTGGCCTTCAAGGGCAAAACCAAATCCAAAATAAGCAATTCCCACGATCTAATCCAAACAGAAACAGTTCTATAAACTGACGCCAACTCTACCCTTCCAAGGTGTACGTCCTCAATCAATCTAACTTGCACTTTGGTTTCCCTGACGGAAACAAAAATCCAGAAGAAAAGAAAAGAAACAAAAGAGAAACAAAAATCAGATAAACTGAATAAACGTCATCCGTACCCAGTAAAAAGATTTCGTAAACCTTACTTTAGGTTTTGGAAGAACCATTGAAATTCATTTGCATACGCACATAAGCAGATAATCAAGCATACGCATAACGACATTCTTTTACATACGATTCTTGTATAGTGATCATACGAAATACGACACAGATAATCCGTCTTGATTAGAGAGATGTAAGAGAGCTTATAAAACAGCGATTACCCATACTGTTTATCAAAGATACAATCACGCCATGGACTTAATGACTCTAGTGTGCACACTACCTCTAGTACAATTACACGAGCCAAGAGGACTTAATAAATGGGGAATCATCCGTCCCAGACACACTCTGAGGTGTCCATAAGTAAGTTGGGAATCACTCATCCCTTGAACTACACCATTAGGTGTAATCTCGATAGCTCGACTACTCCTAGGGTTCCATTAGGAGTCTTATTCTCATTTAATTCAATTCACATAATTTGCATTCGTTGACATAAGTGGTACTACGAGACCACAACTTACTAATTCATTTCATGCTCAAGACAATGAATTGTAAATAACGACGATAATGATAATTCAATACGACGATAATTCAATAATGATGACAAGTAATGTCTAGCCAAATTTTGGCAGCACTTCGGCAGGGTAACACAATATCCAAAAATTCACAATCATCCAAAGACATTCAATCAAAAATAGATAGGTGCTCACTAGCACTCAATAATACCCTTGCCAATTAGCACTTATTTAATAACATAATAATACTAACGATTCACCATTTAGTAATTGTCCAATAATCATCATATGGACTAATTAATTCCCAAAACATGATAACATCGACATGCTAATTATAAATCATATTTACAGCAGTGAACCATGCTTAATAACTTTATAATAACGATGATATAATTTAATCATGCTTTGCATATTAAATTCACAACAATTTCTCAATTAGCACATAACACATCAAAATAGTTTTGATGGGGCTTTGGAAGAAGGTAGGCATGAGCGCTTACCACTAATACACTACCAACAGCAAGTATGCTCCAACCAATCGACGATAATCACGCTTGCTCGTTAGGTCCTAATTAAAAACAATTAGCGAATAAGTATTTATTAAATATGAAATTACAAACAGTAACGAAATATCAGTCTGATATTTTTAGTAAATTCCTTGATTTATTTCAACCAATCTAGGTTTTTCAAAATCCAAATTCGGGTTCCGAACCAGTACAGAAAAATAAAAATATTAAATCAAAAATACTGAAAATCAATTAAATAATTACGAAAAATAGAAAAACGAAACCCTAAATTCAAAACTCGGTCTAGGTCACGGATACCCATGCATGGGGCCCATGACCCAACCCTTCATCACCACCACCACCCACTGGCCACCATGGCCGGTGGTGGTGGTCGCCGGAGCGCCGACGAAGAGAGGAGAGAGAAAACGCGAAGAGAGAGAGAAAGAGAGTGCGAAGGAGAGAGAGAAGAAAAGAAAGAGAGAGCGGGGGGGGGGAACAGCCGACCACCCACCGGTCACCACCTGGGCAAAGGCCCGGTGGTCCGCCGGCCAGGAGGCCGCGCGTGAAGGCCTGCGAAAGGGGGGACCCGCGGGGAAGAAAAGAGAGAAAAGGAAATAGAAGAGAGAGGGAGGGAGAAGGGCTTACCGCCGGCGAGGTTCTCCGGTGAATGGGCGGCGAGGGCTGCCGGAGGAGTGGTGAGGAGAGAGGAGAGAGCCGGTGAGGGAGAAGGAGAGAGAGAGAGCCGAACGTGAGTGAGAGAAGAGAGAGAGAGTGAGGGTTTGGCTCAATTTGCAAAACTGATGAATTGTCTCATCTTTTCCTTATATAGGCCCTCAGTCAACCCAAGTCAAAGACTATTAGGTTTAGGAATTTATTGAATAATTTTCTGGTTTAAAAAGCTAATTAAAACTAAGTAAAACTATATGAATGATTCTTATTCATATATAAAACATTTTAATTAAACTCCTCAAAATTAATAAATACAAATTATGAAAGTCCCATAATAATAATAATTAATATTATTATGGCTTTAATTGAATAAATTGAATCCTTAAATGAATATACGATTTAATCTCCGAAACTATTTATAATCATTTATAAATCGATATAATAATTATAGAAAATATTGGGGTATCACACACATCAATCCGACATTTATACCCACAAGCCGGCTAGATAGCTCATCCCGAAGGAGATCACATCCATCCGACATTGGCTCGCTGGCTCACCCCGAATGAGATCACATCTATCCGACGTCGTCTGGATGGCTCGCTCCCAGAGGAGATCACATCAATCCGACATTTATACCCACAAGCCGGCTAGATAGCTCATCCCGAAGGAGATCACATCCATCCGTTGTCGGCTCGCTGGCTCATCCCGAAGGAGATACATCTATCCGACATCGTCTGGATAGCTCGATCCCGAAGGAGATCACATCCGTCCAACATTTATACCCACATCGTAACCGTAAGCCATCGTCGACCTCGACAGCACCCGAGTGGACGCGACATGAAACAACTCGGCGCCTAGTAGGCGCTTCATGCGGCGTCGCGTCCGTCTCCGGCATAGGGGGCCGGTGCTTGAGCCGAGGTGTCGTGGGTGTCCGGCTATGATGGCGCACGACATGACACTACTCGGCGCCTGGTAGGCACTTTATGTCGCGTCGCTTGCCTTCCTTCGCCCACAAGCACTCTCTCAAGCAACTACCCCTTAAAGAGTCTTATAAGGTTTAATAGTTCTGACAGGAGTAGACATGGACAATGCATAACTTTCATACTGGGATTTTTTTGAGTTTGGATAATTATGTTCCAAAAGCTCCACCTCAAACTTTTCAAGTATATTATTTAGTTACGGAAAAACATTTTTTTTTAATATTTTTTCACACAAGGTAGTTATTTAATTTAATTTGTAATTAAAAAAAAGGCTGAAAAACGGGAAATAAATAGAAATAATATCAGACAAATTACAAAAAAATTGGGAAATATTTTTGAGACCTCACTTTAATATTAGAAATAATTTTGAGACCTCACTCCTCACTCTTGGGGGTAGGATATTCCGGCCCTCTCCCATGCTTTTCGTGTTCCGACCGTTACATTGGCATCCTGGAAAATCGCAATTACAAGCCTATCATGGACCAAATAACCAACCCAGGGGGCTTCTCATATCCCTTAGGGATGTCCCGTGCCATATGGTGTGAAAATATACACCTACGGTCCGGAGCATCTCGGAAGCCAAAAAAACGTGGATTATATCCTTTGATTTCGGCTTCTCGGGGCCCGGGTGTCATTTTTGCCCAAACATGTCCTAGGGGTCTATCATTACCCTAGGGGACCCTAGGCGCTACGGGAGGGTCATCCTTATCCCCGAACTCCGATATCACCCATGTCGCCCGTTTTTGGGCCAAAACATTGGCATCTCAGTATGCAGCTGGAATAGCAGTAGCTGCATACTAGATTTGGAGAGCCAGAAATCTGATATGCTTTGAAAAGAGCAGACTACCAGTATCACAGATTATGCAACAGATACAGCAAGCAATCAGAGTCAGAATCCAACAGTGCAGCAGCAACAGAAAGCTAAATAGCAAGGATAAAAGATGGATAAGGCAACTGTGAGCCTGAATCAGCTGGCAGCAGAGAAATCAGGAAAATGGAAGAAATACAAAAGCACTGCAACAGGAGAGCAGCTTAACAGACCAGCAAAGAATAGAGCAGGGTGCAAGTATTAAAGTATCAGTGCAGGATCCCAGGAAGAGTTAGAAGGGTCTCAGTGGCAGGAATGCTGATGCAAGGCAGAAAAGGAATAAAAGAGTATGCAGCAGAGGTGAAAAGCTAGGAAAAGCTGTCGGAATTAGGAATCAACAGCAGGTGCAGCAGAGATTTCAGAAGGGAATTAGCAGCAGAATGCAGAAGATAGGCTGTAACCAGGTAGCAGAATCCAGCAGGTAAAACAGTGAGCAGGGGAATGAAGACAGGCAGCACAAGAAAATGTAACAGAAGATATAATTTGTAGCCATTATGTTTTTGTGTTTTGTTGTAAGTCAGAAATGATTTTTGTAATTTGTTGTTGTTACAGAAAATGATGAACCACTGTATGTAGTGAGTTGCACTAGACTGAAGGTTTGTAAGGTGGTAAAGGGATGCAGAAAAAAGGAACCCTACCTAGTAGGTGGCCTTGGATCTGCAATACCTAAGGGCTGTAATCTTGTTACATTACAGTAAGCAATATTATAATTTCTGACTTGCACCAAAAAAAAAAAACATTGGCATCGCAGGTTTAAGAAGGGAATCAGAAGCAGGTTGATGCAGCTAGACTCCGAATCAGGTAACAGGAACCAATAGAGTATACAGGAAATCAGCAGGGTGTTGTTGCAGGAAAAAAAGGAGGATGAATCAACTCTGGAAGATTGCCCCAGCAGAGGATTCAGAGGTTGAGAGCGGAAGCAAAGCAGAAGCAGGAAGAAGCAGCTTGAGTGGAAAAAAGGGATAGAAATTCTGTAATAATTTAGATTATTAAGTTTTTGTTTTTTGCTGTAAGACAGGAATGTTTTTTGTATTTTGTATGTGTAATCAGATATGGGGAACCACTGCATGTAGTAAGTGCCCCCAGGAATGTAGGGTTGTAAGGAAAAAAGTGATGCAGAGGAAGAGGAACCCTACCTAGTAGGTGGCCTTGGACTTGCACTACCTATGGACTGTAATCTGTGTAACATTACAGCTAGCAATAACACAATTTCTGACTTGAACCAAAAAAAAAAAACATTGGCATCTCGTAAAACCGCCCTTACAAGCCTATCAAGGACCCAGTAACCGATCCTGGGGGCCTCCCACTTCCCATGGGGGTCTCCCGTACGATATGGGCCAAAAATATTAACATCGAAAACTTTGCGTAAAATGGCCCAGAACACGTCCCATAGAGCATTCCTGGGGCCCGGTTGCCGTTTTCGCCTGCAATTTTTTCGGGGACTCTATTATGGCCCTACGGGACCCCCGGTGCGCCGGGAGGGTCACCTTGATTCCCGAACTCAGATATCACCCATGTCGCTCGTTTTTGGGAGAAAACATTGGCATCGGGTAAACCGCCCTTACAGGCCTATCAGGGACCCAATAACTGACCCTATGGGCCTCCCACGTCCCATAGGGGTCTCCCATACGATATGGGCCGAAAATATTAACGTCGAAAACTTTGCGTAAAATGGCCCATAACACGTCCCCTAGAGCATTCCTAGGGCACGGTTGCCTTTTTCGCCCGAAATTTTTTCGGGGACTTTATTATGGCCCTAGGAGACCCCCGGTGCCATGGGAGGGCCACCTTGATTCCCGAACTCAGATATCACCCACGTCGCCAGTTTTTGGGCCAAAACATTGGCATCGCGCAAAACCGCCCTTACAAGCCTATCAGGGACCCAATAACCGGCCCTAGGGGCCTCCCACGTTCCATAGGGATCTCCCGTACGTTACGAGCCAAAAATATTAACGTCGAAAACTTTGCGTAAAATGGCCCAGAACACGTCCGCTAGTGCATTCCCGGGGCCCGGTTGCCGTTTTCGCCTGCAATTTTTTCGAGGACTCTATTATGGCTCTAGGGGACCCCCGGAGCGCCGGGAGGGTCACCTTGATTCCCGAACTGAGATATCACCCATGTCGCCCGTTTTTGGGAGAAAACATTGGCATCGGGTAAAACCGCCCTTATAGGCCTATCAGGGACCCAATAACCGACCCTAGGGGCCTCCCACGTCCCATAGGGGTCTCCCGTACGATATGGGCCGAAAATATTAACGTCGAAAACTTTGCGTGAAATGACCTAGAACACGTCCCCTAGAGCATTCCTGGGGCACGGTTGCCTTTTTCGCCCAAAATTTTTTCGGGGACTGTATTATGGCCCTAGGAGACCCCCGGTGCCATAAGAGGGTCACCTTGATTCCCAAACTCAGATATCAGCCACGTCGCCCGTTTTTGGGCCAAAACATTGGGATCGCGTAAAACCGCCTTTACAAGCCTATCAGGGACCCAATACCCGACCCTAGGGGCCTCCCACGTCCCATAGAGGTCTCCCGTACGTTATGGGCCGAAAATATTAACGTCGAACACTTTGCGTAAAATGGCCCAGAACACGTCCCCTAGAGCATTCCCAGGGCCCGTTTGCCGTTTTCGCCTGCAATTTTTTCGGGGACTCTATTATAGCCCTAGGGGGCCCCCGGTGCGTCGGGAGGGTGACATTGTTTCCCGAACTCAGATATCACCCATGTCGCCCGTTTTTGGGAGAAAATATTGGCATCGGGTAAAACCGCACTTACAGGCCTATCAGGGACCGAATAACCGACCCTAGCGACCTCCCACGTCCCATAGGGATCTCCCGTACGATATGGGCCGAAAATATTAACGTCGAAAACTTTGCGTAAAATGGCCCAGAACACGTCCCCTAGAGCATTCCTGGGGCACGGTTGCCTTTTTCGCCCAAAATTTTTTCGGGGACTTTATTATGCCCCTAGGGGACCCTCGGTGCCATGGGAGGGTCACCTTTATTCCCGAACTCAGATATCACCCACGTCGCCCGTTTTTGGGCTAAAACATTGGCATCGCGTAAAACCGCCCTTACAAGCCTATCAGGGACCCAATAACCGATCCTAGGGGCCTCCCACGTCACATAGGGATCTCCCGTACGTTATGGGCCAAAAATATTAACGTTGAAAACTTTGCGTAAAATGGCCCAGAACACGTCCCCTAGAGCATTCCCGGGGCCCGATTGCCGTTTTCGCCCGAAATTTTTTTGGGGACTCTATTATGGCCCTAGGGGACCCCCGATGCCCCGGGAGGGGCACCTTGGTTCCCGAACTTAGATATCAACCATGTCGCCCGTTTTTGGGCTAAAACATTGGCATCTCGTAAAACCGCCCTTACAAGCCTATCAGGGACCCAATAACCGACCCTAGGGGCATCCCATGTCCCATAGGGGTCTCCCGTACGATATGGGTTGAAAATATTAACGTCGAAAACTATGCGTAAAATGGCGTAAAACACGTCCCTTAGAGCATTCCCAGGGCATGGGTGCCCACGAGGCCCGATCATGGTGCTGCGTCGTTGGGTCATGGTGCTGCAATGCATGGGTCATGGTGCTGCATCGTGTTGCATCACATGGGTCATTGTGCTGCATCGTGTTGCAACTCATGGGTCATGGTGTTGCATCGTGTTGCATCGCATGGGTCATGGTGCTACATCGTGTTGCATCGCGTGGGTCATGGTGCTGCATAGTGATGCAACGCATGGGCCATGGTGCTGCATCGTGCTGCAACGCATGGGTCATGGTGCTGCATGGTGTTGC
>CM076152.1:20590000-20605000 GCA_038025085.1 Tetragonia tetragonoides
CACTTATTGCCCTCCTTCTTTACCCTTGTACTCATAGCTCCATTTCCTCACAATGTGCTTTGATTCGATCAAATCAGTGGGATCGGATACATCGTCATTAAAATCAACCGTCTTGAAAAGTCGGTTCAGCACCTTGTATCGAATATTTTCAACCCAATCGACTTTCTTTCCCTCATCCTTCAACTTCTGACAATTCTCGGGTTCATACACCTCAACATCATTGAAGAAAATCTCAAGAGCTGGGAGTCTTCTATGCTCTCTTGATTCGAACCATGGCTCGGGAAATCCATAGTAGAGTTCATTCTGTCCTGGCTGCACAAACTACCCATTTAGCGTCTTGGAGATAACCTTCGGTGCCCCTTGGCTGACATATGGGTTGTACTCTAACCCAACTCGATTTCTGTTGTCCATCGGTAAGATAGGCTCCTTAATGCCTCGGCCATTCCTTCCAAGACCGGTTCTTGGTACATGTCCCATTTTCAGCATCATTCTTGACCCTGGTGAATCAGCACTCATGATCCAGGTGGCCGGATGGCTGGTAGCAGGTAGGGAGGCTGATTTGGCTATGGAGTTCGACATCTGGTTCCCGGGGAACAGGGAAAAATGAGGGCTCTTTTTTTTTTTGTGGAGGGTATGAACATATGTGCACAAATGCATGATTATCATGGGAGACATCGAAATCACATGATTGAAAGAAAAATCTTTTTTGTTTTTGTTTTTGTTTTTTTTTTTTTTTTTGAAAATCTTTATTTTTGAAAAATGGACTTTCCCGAAAGATCCATGATTTACTTGAAAATAAAATCTTTTTGTATTATTCCTCCAAGTCAAACAGAGATAAATAAATAACCAATTCTCGACATTCTCAAAGGCGTTCCCACGTTTTTTTTTCTTTTTCTCTTTTCTCTTTTTTTTTTCTTTGCTTTTCTTATTTTTTTTGCTTTTTCTCACTTTTTTTTTGATAAATTGGTTGGACCGCACCCGAAGGTTGCCTACGTATCTCCAATGTGTACAAACATCGTTTTCGAAAATATGGGATATTTTGAAAAGGTGCGTTAGAGAATCAGGTCCATGTAGTTCTTCCTACTGGCTGAGAGATTTCTTTTTTCTTTCTCTTCTTTTTTTTTGTTTATTTTGGCCGAGCTCGAAGTGCGCGCCTACGTACCCCGTGCATGTGCATACATGTGTGTATAATACATATTCAAAAGTGATGATTAAGTCCTACGGGGGATCAAGCCGTTACGTAGTTCTGTTACAAGTACGTAAGAAAAAGGTTTACTTCCTAGATGGGTGATGAAAAGATTTACTTCCTAATTGGTCGAACTAAAATGAGCTGCATACGTACCCCAAGTACAGGTGAATACAAGTGTTTCTAATCAAAGTTGATAAGAGGGCACATTGATTCATGGGGATCAGACCATACGTAGTTCTGGCCTGTTAATTAACACAATTATTGGTTTTGAAAGATACTTATCCTGATTGCCCCTTTATTTAGATGTGCCCGGGCAATTGGGCAATTGCGACTTCTTCCGCTTACTGAACAAGGACTATTCCTTTGCCGATGAGGTCTTCAATCTTCATACGCAAGAGGAGACAATGGTTGATCATATGCGAGAACTTTCCACAATAGTCACAACATGGATGAGTAATGTTTGTACAAGGCGATGGCCTTTGAGGTGGTCGAGGCAATGGAGTTATCAACCCTTGGCTCATGAGCCACCCGAAAATGTAACTTAGAGGTTCGTGGAATGGCTCAAGTTGACGTGCAGGTCGAGGGACCTGTGGTGCTTGGGGTTGCAGAGCAACCATATCCTTCGGGTAATGACTGTATGGATAGGAAACTTGTCTTACAGACTTAACCTTCACGAGGTCAAGAGCATAGCCGTGAACCTCTAGATCTTCCAACTTATAGTACATTTTTCGGCTCATTTCTGTGAAGTAAGGTTCCTTCGATCCTCTTACAATCCATATAAGGCTCTCTCTCAACGTTGGCAGATAAAGCACTTTTCTGCATTGCTCCTTCCATCTGGCGATGTAAGTCGAGAATAACTCTCCAGATATTTGTTCCACATTCTCGAGTTTCAGCTTCTCGACTATATCACTTGATCCTTCATTCACCCAATCGATGAAAGTAGTTGCTAGATTCTGCCACGAACCAAGCTGATAAGGCACCAGATTGAAGTACCACTCTCTGGCTCTTCCTTCTAAACTCTTCCCGAAGTAATAAGGGAAAAAATCCTCACTAATCTCCAAAGGGTGAAACTCATGCACGAAATATTTCAAATGAGTATGGGGATCACCTTTCCCGTTAAACTTTGTAAATTCAAGAATTTTCACATTCTGTGGGATACGAAATCCCGGAATCAGGATCAACTCTTCAGTATCAATCTTCTTTTTTGCAGCGAATAGCTCCAGATCAGAATCATAGCTCGGGATATAAGATTCTCGCACTTTAACTAGGCCACCACTACCCCTGCTAGAGTATGTACTTCCTTCACTCAAGGACGAACTCGATCCTGTTCCGTTGAGGAATTCTTCCAATCTGTCAAGATGATAATCACCATCCTCTCCTGATATAATTCCAATCAAGAAACCATGAAATTTGTCCCCAAACACTTCATCCATGTGTAATATCGACTCACTGGTGGATGCAATAGTCATAACCTCTGGATCTCCTTTAAGTGTGATCACACCGTGGGGGCTTTGGAATTGCAATTTTTAATGAAGTGTGGAAGCAATGGCTCTTGACTGGTGAAGCCATGGTTGGCCTAACAGAAGGTTGAAACAGGCACGTATATCGATCACAAGAAATTCCACATCCCCGACTACCGGTCCATATTCAAGGGGTAGCTTGACTGTTCCCCTCACATTTCTCTTCTCGTTGTCGTATGATCAAACTACTTGAGTCGAGGGTTCAAGATGATCTCGGAAGAACCCGAGTTTCTGGAGAGCTCGAAAAGGACAAACATTCATTGCTGACCCATTATCAATCAATACGCGAGGGACTTTCATACCATTGCATTCCACGGTAATGTGGAGAGAGTGATTGTGATCAATATCTTCTGGCAGATCTCTGTCGGAGAATTGGAGTACTTGGGAGGATCCGTGGACTAAGCCAACCATTTCATCCGGAGAGATATCAGAGCTTACTGCCACCTCATTCAAATGTTTAAGTACCGCAGATCGGTGTGGTTGCGAAGTCATTAACAATTTCCAAACGGAAACGTTAGAGTTTGCCTCTTTCATTCTTCTAATGGCCTCATCATCAACATTGTCATCTATCACCACCTCTTTCCCTTTCTCTTTGCGGCGCAAAGCTTCTAAAGGATTTTCATCCTCCAAGTGTGAAGGTTTAAAATGTCTTCCGGTTCGTGTTAAATGAGCTACCATAGAGCTTTCATCATTATCCGGAAGATCCTGTAGACATACAACTCGTGCAAACTGAGGGATGTAACCCGAAGCATTCTTCTATATAATGCTGAGGACCGAAACATCCTCTTCTTCTGCCTCCTGATCAATCATTAAGAACCCTCCATCACATTGCAAAGTTGCACACAAACTGGAGAATACTTCATCTTTCGCTTCAAATAGCTTAATAGGCTTTAAGATCACTTGAGGTTTGGTGGACAAATCCACAATCAAAGACTTTGAATTGGGAGACAGAGACATTTCCATTATCTTGGGAGATGCAACTGTTATCAATTCTGTCGGATCGGAAGTTGATAGAGCGAGAGATATTGTCAACACTGGGTTTTCCTGGTGATTGGGTAAACGGTTCTTTGTGATGTTTGGGGAATTGGAGCTGGTTTTGGAAGTATTGATGGTGAGCTTCCCTTCATCAATAAGATCTTGGATTCTATGCCTCAAAGCTAGGCATGACTCAACGGTATGCCCAGAATACTGATTGGGCTTTAGTGGTGGTGGTGGCCTTGGTGCCAACGGTTGGATCATTCCTGCCTTGGTAAGCTTTTCAAAGGCTTGTGTTAGCGACATGCCTAGAGGAGTGAATTCCCGTCTTTGGGTAAGCTGAAATGTCGTGGACGAGACAATATTGCTGATTTCCGCAGATTTTCCTGCCCCTTGGGCTGGCAGATTATAAGGCCCCCTTCTGTATCTCGAACTTGATGCTACTGGTTCTTCCTTCTTACCTTCAATTCTAAGAGAGTCCTCAATATTCGACCCGGTGGATATCAAAGCTTTAAAAGAAGGGAAATACTGGTACATCATTTTATCTTTCAAATTCGATGTAAGATTCCGAACTATCATCTGTATCTGATCCTCCTCTGTTGGTCGATTTTTCATTTGAGTGGCTTTTGCCCTCCATCTACTAATGAAAGCAGAGAAAGTCTCATTAGAATACTGGTAAGTGGTTTCAAGATCTCTCTTGGTTACATCGACCTCTTCATTATACTTGTTTTGTTGCGTGAATTCACGGACGATATTGGACCAAGTAGCTTTCTTTGAATTCTCAAGCTGGAAGAACCATTGGGCAACTGCCCCATCAAAATATTGCTGAAAAAGTTAAGCAACCAATTCTTCTGATACACCCCATGGGCTCATTGCCCCTACATACATCTTAAGGAAAGTCGTGGGACTTTTCGTGCCATTGAATTTCGATATGTTGGGCATTTTAAACCCATTCGGGAGACGAGCTGTTGGGAATAGAGATAGTCCATGAATATCGAGCCACGACTCGGCAATTGCCATTCCCTTCAAAACTTCTTTCAACTTCCTAACATCCTCACTCAGTTTATCATCTCCGGCTACAGAATCGGTTTCAAGGTTAAATGGGGCACCACCAGCTGGTGTGCCCTGGTCAGGTTCTCTTTTCAAATGAGTAAGAGTTTGTTCCATCATGTCCTAACGAGACAGTAGTAATTGCATCATTTTCCTTATTTCGGTGAGAGCATCTGGTGGAGGAGGTGGAACATTCTGATCAGGTATATCTGCCATACTTGACTGTGGTGAGAAGATCTTGCGGGAGAGGGTAAATGAAGTGGTTGATGTAGTGGCACTTGACAATGAAGATAAGCTGGGTATCGAAAAAGTCCGAATGAGCCTGGTGGAGGGACGAACCCAACGGGTAGACCTGCCATGAAAATGCAAGGTTAGAATGATTCATGAGTAGAGCTCTATATTGACTTGGAGGATAAACATATTTTTTTTTTGAAAAGACATTTTCTTTTTTTTTTTTTTTTTTTTTAAATGAGTATGTACATTGTTTTTTGAAAACCGTTTTTTTTCTCTTTTTGTTTTGAAAATACAGGCTTTTCGGGAAAGTCCTTTGAAATGAATTTTCTCACGAAAGAGAGTTTTTTTTTTTGAAAACATTTTTTTTGATGATGACATGCATGAGATGCATGAATGCAAATGGATGCATGGTGCCGAACTGACTCAATAAATAAATACAAGCAACCGATTCAAGCATGCATCAGTCCCAAGTGCTCCTAAAGCTTAACTATAGCCGATATTTTCAGGTGCCTCATTTCACTTAGTTTTTGGAGTACACACACAGGGAAAGGCACTCCATGAACACCAATATGTGTGGTAGCTTCCTTAATGTTTTATTGGTTTGCTAATCTGGCGCTCACTCCATGAACGGGCGACCAGCCTACAAAAGCAGTAAATTGAGATCACGTGAGTGTGTGGGGACCATTTTTTCAAACAAGCATTCCAAACACACGTAATTTTTACATATGTACATGATATATACAAGATACATACAATATATAAACAAAAGGCATTTCATAACATCATTCAATTTGCTTTCAAAGGGATACAACGTACTTTCGGATTTAGACCTCTTATAAAAATAACTCCCTAGCAGAGTCGCCAGTCTGTGGGGCCGGATTCTCGGGTTTTTCCTGAATTAGGACCCGGGAACCGTCGCGATACGTAGCAGAGGCACGTCCCACGGAAATTGGCCGATTGAAAAGGCCAATTGTCAAGGAATCATCTTAAGGTTCGAAGTCGCTACCTTCTTATAGCCCGAACAAGGACGGGTTTTTACAAAAGAAGAGTCGCCACCTTGTTATGACCCAAACAAGGAAGGGTTTTTACAAAAGAAAGGGTTTTATAAACAATTTTAAAGAAAACCATGTAAGAAACCAAAAAGTTGACTCCATCGAGATAAGGCACGAAAATTCTTTGACTGGTCTGCGAATCAGAGATCTTGGTTCGGGGTCTAGGTTAGAGGTGCGGACGTCCTCGGACCCGTCTCCTCCCCTGTACTGAGTACGGGCTCTTTACTAATACGTTGTATCCCATATGAAAGCTTTGAATTGAATTATGTAATGCCTTTGAATGATAAAAGAAAAGCACATATATGTACACATTGTCACTTAGCACACAGAAAAATCGGTTTTGAACCGGTGTATTCGTTTATGTACGGCGGGTTTGGATATTGCAAAATACTGCACTACGTACCATTCATCGTAGGTCTTGAATCTACTTCTGGATCAAAACCCTTACGTAGTTCTGATCGGGGGATCCGGTCAGTAAGACTCCTTGGGGGCCACTAAGGCGGGTATGGATGTTCTTTCCCGTAAAGAGGGATATAATTGAGAAACTTATAGGATGACTCGCAACTTAGAGTCGAATTGATCCAAGGAACCCCCTACTCTCCTCGAAGAAGTAAAGAAAATTTCAAATGGGATGATTAGCCCGCTCCTTTAAGGCGTTCAACCCAACAATATTTGGTAATATACGGGGATCAACCGAATTCTTAGCTTTGAGTATAAAGATTAGACTTCTCAAAAATATTCGTTCTTTACTGGAGAATAACATTCATTGGGGTGGATAGATGGATGATTTGTGTAAAGTATTGGTATGTATTTGTGGGTAATGGCTTAAAGGAGTCTTTCCTATAGGATCCCCCGGGGTGGCCCGAAGCCAAATAAGAGGGGACGATCAATAAATAGCTTCTATTCGATCATAGTTATTCCACTGGGAAAAATGGTTGTAACAAGGGAAATATGGATTCCACTGGGGAATGTAAATTTGTATGAAGGTGATTTGATGGAATGGTAGGTGAAACACCCATGATCGTGTACAAGCAAATTTCTGATTCTAACCTCAAATTTGGCCCCGGGCCGGGGTGTGTACATAAACGAATACACTGGTTTTAAAAATCGTTTTTGACATAATATATACATCACACAAGTGAGAGAAGTTCTTTTTATTTTATTTTCCGAGTTGTATTATTAGGTGGAAGCATATGAATGCAAATGTACAAAATGTAATTAAAGAGGCCTCGTAATAAATGAATTACGAATTGAGTATTTACAATACAAATATACAAAAAATGTCTAAAAATTCCTAAAAAGGATAAAAATACTTGATCTTCATGTACATGGCGCCTCCGGGGCTCGATCTTCATCTTCGTCTTCAAAAGTTGGAATTATAAAAGAATTGATTTATTTACAAAAGAATTGGTTATTTACAAAAGCGGTTTGAAATAACCGACAAGGGATTAATCCAAACGCGACTTCTTGACTCCGAATTTATTTTTATAGTTAGTGGAACACACTAAGGGAATAAACTGGAGAGCTTCGTATTTTTGTTGGCTTGTTTGATGATTAAACGAAAATCATTTATAGAATCGAACAAAACCGTTTTTACAATAATCTGGACAGAACTTCTAAATTTCATATCTCGGCCATAACTCAACCATATCGAGTGCTTAAAAAGCCTAACTTGGTTCATTTTACTTCATGTTTCCACCGTACAAATCTCAAGTCAAGACAGTTGACGATCGGTGAGTTATTCACGATTTACGAGCTTCTGGAAGTCCTTGGAGAGACCATTGGTTTTTGATTTATTGGGAATTATTTACACGTGATCTAGGTCTAAAATTTACAAGACGTAGACTAGACATGAAGATGAGTATGCACACAAAGTTTCATGAATTTTAGACTAGTCTAAGTCATTTAAAAAAAATAAACAAAAGGACTGTACAAAAGCCTTAATGTTCTAAACTTAACCAATTGTGTTTCATTTTGACAGAACCTAGCTCGGTTTGATTAATTCATTAAAAATCAAAAACACATCCGAATAGAGTGAATCCAAACCCTATATTGGTTCTTATTGAGTCGTCTATCCAAATCAAAGTTCATATTTCACTTACAAGGTGCTAAATACCGCATACTGTTCAGTTAAGTGAACGTTATCATTTCTGGACATGTACTTGGTTGGTTAATTTTAGAATTGAATCTACTTCATTAAAGTTGAATTATTCTTTACAGATTGACTTAGACACACTAAGGACATCCTACAAAAAGTATCAAAGAAACCACACTATCCTATGTGGTTAGAGTGAGCCATTTATTTACAAGGTCGAAATCTGAGAAAATCTTCATAGGGACAGCACTACTTCGTCTTTTCAAAAATTATTTAAAGATCATTGGGTATTCAAAATGGACGAAATGGATGGCTGTAGAAATCAACAGACATCCCTTTCAATTTACTCAGAAATAGACTAGGCTCAAAACTTAACCTTTTGTTAGTTATTTACAGATCTATGCACGTTGGTCATTGTTAAACACAGAAACTTCAAAATTCAATTGTGGATTCTTTAACCGTTGGATCTAGATTATTTGTATCTGGGTAGAAAGCCCTCTGGACAAGGTGTCCTATGACACTAATTTCGTCAAAATCCAACTGTTGGATCTTCCTAGATCTACAAATGAATTCTGCTCTAAAAACTGTTAACTATCCGATTTATTACAACTTTGTACAAAAAATAAATCCGAGGCCTCTATATGCAAAATGACCTTTTTTATTCAATTTCAAGTATAGAAAAAATGAAAATGGTGATGAGAAAGAGAGAAACATTCATTGATCATACAAATTTGGCACAAGCAACACTCTTTCTCACCGCAAAAAAATCACTCTCTACAAGCTGGATCCAAGTCCCCCATGGAGACGTGTTCGCGTGGGCCCTTGAACCCTTACCTAGGAATTTTCGCCGCTCAAAAAATAGGGTGATACATGCCCACACCTATAAAGAGTCCAACCGATGAAAATAAGATTATTAAGGGGGGATACTAGTGTTTATTAGCAATTTATATACAAAATGAAATGGTTAGTAAAAACACTTAAAAAAAATAATTGAAGGAGAGAGATAAAAGATTACCCTTGCGTAGATCTAGAAAGCTCAATCTTCAAAATTAAGTTAGTTAGTACAAATGCCCTTTAGTTTGCACTAACTAGATTAAAAAAGAAGTTTTAGAAATAGAAGAAGTTTTTAGAAAACCTTCAAAAGTTGAAGTAAGTTGAAAAGATGATGCTAATACTAACTGTAGTGATTATTTAAAAGAAATACAAGTCAAAATTCGGCGTCTATAGGGGCCTCCCACGTCCCATAGGGGTCTCCAGTACGATATGGGCCGAAAATTTTTACGCCCAAAACATTGCGTAAAATTGCCCAGAACACGTCCCCTAGAGTATTCCTGGGGCCCGGTTGCCGTTTTCGCCCGAAATTTTTTCGGGGACTCCATTATGGCCCTAGGGGACCCCCGGTTCCCCGGAAGGGTCACCTTGATTCCCAAACTCAGATATCACCCATGTCGCCCGTTTTTTGGCCAAAACATTGGCATCGCGTAAAACCGCCCTTACAAGCCTATCAGGGACCCAATAACCGACCCTAGGGGCCTCCAATGTCCCATAGGGGTCTCCCGTACGATATGGGCCGAAAATATTAACGTTGAAAACTTTGCGTAAAATGGCCCCCGAACACGTCCCCTAGAGCATTCCCGGGCCCGGTTGCCGTTTTCGCCCAAAATTTTTTTGGGGACTCCATTATGGCCCTAGGGGACCCCCGGTGCCCCGGGAGGGTCACCTTGATTCCGAAACTCAGATATCACCCATGTCGCCTGTTTTTGGGCCAACACATTGGCATCGCGTAAAACCGCTCTTTCAAGCCTATCAGGGATCCAATGTTCGACCTTTGAGGCCTCCCACGTCCCATAGGGGTCTCCCGTACGATATGGGCCGAAAATATTAACGTCGAAACCTTTGCGTAAAATGGCCCAGAACACGTCCCCTAGAGCATTCCCGGGGCCCGGTTGCCGTTTTCGCCCGAAATTTTTTCGGGGACTCTTTTATGGCCCTAGGGGACCCCCGGTGCCCCGGTAGGGCCACATTGATTCATGAACTCAGATATCACCCATGTCGCCCGTTTTTGGGCCAAAACATTGGCATCATGGAATGTTAGAGGCCTAAATGGCCCAAATAAACAAAGGGATATAGCCCTTTTTTGTAAAGAAAATAAATGTGGAATGGTGGCTTTTTTAGAAACAAAAATCAGATTAGCTAACCTTGGAAAATACAAAAATAGCTTCATGCCAGGATGGGAATCCTATAGCAATCACAATGAACACAGTTTAGGTAGAATTTGGTTAAGATGGATACCAAATTGTTTTCATGTGGATATTTTATTCTCTTCTGTGCAAATGGTTATATGCAAAGTGGTTAATATTGTGGAAAAAAAAGGAATTTGTGGCTAGTTTTGTCTATGGCCTAAATGAAAAAGAAGAAAGAAAAATCCTATGGAAAGACCTGTCAGATTTTGCTAGCAATTGTAATAAACCATGGTTTGTTGGGGGAGACTTCAACAATGTTATGCTAGCTGAAAACAGGGAAGGAGGAAATTCAGTTACATTCTCTGAAACCCAGGAGTTTAAAGAGTGTATAGAGCAGTGCTTCCTCACTGAAATAAGATGGTCAGGGTGCAAGTTTACATGGAACAACAGGCATGAAAGGGGGGGGGGGGAGAGTCTACTCAAAAATAGACTGGGCCTTTGCAAACAGCCTCTGGTTCCAGGAATTTGATCAATTTGATCTTAAATTCCACTCAAAGGGAGTTTCAGACCATTCCCCAATCTGTTTGGCCCTTCATACAAAACCTGCAAAAACAAAAACACCCTTCAAATACTTCAACATGTGGAGCCTCCACTCTGAATTCCTTGCTATGGTGCAGCAAGCTTGGAATTTCAGAACACAAGGCACAAAAATGTTTAGAGTGTACAGGAAACTGAAAAAAGTGAAACAAGTGTTGAAGAATTTAAACAGAAATGATTTTAGGGACATTATAGCACAAGTAGACATTGCAAGAGCAAACATGACTCAAGCCCAGATTGATGCTAATAATGAACCCTTAAATGAGGAAACACAGCAGAAGGAACTACATGCAAGGAAAAAATACAATGAGCTGAATATGGCTGCAGAAAACTTCCTACAGCAGAAAAGTAAGGCTTAAATGGGTGCAGCTGGGGGATGGAAACACACATTTCTTCCATGCTGTCATGAAGCAAAGAAGACACAAGAATAGAGTGCACTCAATCAGAACACAACAGGGGGATCTACTGGAAGATAAACAGCTGGTTATGGAGGAATTTGTGAGATTTTACAAAGAAATGTTGGGAGTCTCAAGGGATAGGGCAACTACTGCAGAAACCAGCTTCTTCTCAGCAGGACACAAACTGGATATACATCAACAAATGAACCTCATTGCTCCAGTCAGTGCCACTGAGGTGAAAACAGCCATGTTTGAGATAGACAGCAACAAAAGCCCGGGACCAGATGGATTTGGTTCAGGCTTCTTCAAGGCAGCATGGCATATTATAGGGCATGAAGTGACTGAAGCTATCATTGACTTCTTTGAGTCATCTAGAATGCTTAAAGAAGTGAATGCTACAAACCTATGCCTTATACAGAAGATACAAAACCCAGAAAAAGCATCGGATTTCAGACCTATAGCATGCTGCAACACAATCTACAAGTGCATATCCAAGATCATGTGTGGAAGACTGGCAAAAGTTCTCCCAATGCTTGTCTCAGAGAACCAGGGAGCCTTTGTGGCCCAAAGATCAATTGTGAACAACATCATGATATGTCAGGACCTTATTAAGCACTACAACAGGAAACAATCCTCACCTAGATGCTTGATGAAGATAGACCTGAGAAAAGCATATGACACAATACATTGGGGATTTGTGAAGGAAATGTTACAAGGGTATGGATTCCCTACAAAGTTCAGTGGATGGCTAATTGAATGCATCCAAACAGCAAGCTTCAGCATCAATCTGAATGGGGAAACACATGGATACTTTACTGCAAAACGTGGCATTAGACAGGGTGATCCAATCTCTCCACTAATCTTTGTATTGGTCATGGAATACCTGTCTAGAACACTGAAAATAGCCTGCATGGATAGAAGCTTCAGCTGGCATCCCATGTGCAAAATCTTGGCCTGAGTCATTTATGCTTTGCTGATGACCTGATGTGCTTCTGCAAAGCTGCCGCAGAACCTGTGAACATCATGATGAATAGCATTAACCATTTCTCACAAGCCACTGGCCTATACGCAAACAAGGAAAAATCAAACATTTATGTTGCAGGGGTAAATGAACAAATGAAAAATGATTTGTTGCACATCTCAGGATTTAGAGAAGGAACCCTACCCATGAAATACCTGGGTGTCCCTCTATCCCCTTCAAAATGGAGCAAAATTGATTGTGAGTGCTTGGTGGATAAAATGACTAGGAAATTGCAGATTTGGGCCTCCAGGAACCTCTCTTATGCAGGAAGAGTACAATTAATAAATTCTGTATTATTCTCCATCCATGTATACTGGTCTAGCATATTTATTATGCCTATTGGGGTGCTGAAAAGAGTGGAGCAAAAATGCAGATTTTTCTTATGGGGGACAACTGAACAGAAACACAAAACAAGCTTGGTGGCATGGGACATGGTGTGCAGACCAAGGAAATATGGTGGACTAAATGTGAAAAACTGCAAATGGTTCAACATAGCTCTCAATGGTAAGCATATCTGGGACCTGGCTACAAAGAAAGACACATTGTGGGTAAGATGGATCAATGGAGTATACCTGAAAGGTGTAAACCTTTGGAACTATGCTCCAATCTGGGGATCTAGCTGGTACTGGAACAAGCTGAACAAGACAAAAAGCCATTTTCAGGCACATTACACCACAAGGGGAGCATGGAAGCTTGAAACTGATGGCAAATATTCTGCTGCAAGTGGATACAAAATGCTGCAAGGAATTATGCCAAAGTGCAGACATGCAGATCTAATCTGGGGGAAATCATCCATGCCTAGGCAAAGCTTTTGTCTCTGGTTAGCACAAAAAGGAAGATTGTTGACTAAAGATAGGCTAAAGAGAATGGGATTTCTGAATGGTGATGAAATTTGCTACATGTGTAAGCTGAAACCAGAAGACCATAATCATCTGTTCTTTAACTGCAAAGTGTCAACAGCAGTCTTGGAACAACTGAAGACCTGGATGACAATTTCAGCAAAAGCCAAAACTATCCAGGGAATGCTCAACTGGATTAGTAGGCAAAAATGCTCGAGAATCAGGAGAGAAATATATGCATCTGGGCTAGCAGCAGCTGTATATTGGGTATGGAAATGCAGGAATAACCTCTTTGCTGGTGAAGGTAGCATTCCAGTACCACAAATCATGCAACAGGTTCAGCAAACTGTAAGAACCAGAACCCAGCAGTACACAAGCAGCAAAAGGAAGATATCCAACAAGGACAAAAAATGGATAGATGAGATATAGAGATCCCAGAAGATATGCAAGAAGGGAGACCAAGTGCAAATTACCAGCAAAAGGCCAGTAAAGAAAGGTTGAAGACAGGACTCAACAGGACAGCAGCAGAACCCCAAGAACCTGCAAGACATCAGAACCTATGCAGGAAAAAGGAAACAGATCCCTGAAGGAATAAGAAGAAGCAGATATCATCAGGAACTCGGCAGAGAATCAAGCAACTCAGAAAGGTAGCAGAAAAGTGCAGGAAATTACAGCAGATTTCAGCAGGGAAACAGAAGCAGGGGAGCAGGACCCGGGTTGTGAATCAGACAGCAGGATGTCTTGCAGCAGGTAACCAGCAGGTAACCAGTGACAGGTTGCTGGAGAAAATCAGAGCAAGGAATGAAGCAGAAAAACAGAAGATTTGGAAAGCTGGAAGAAGTTGTATGTTCTAGTTTATTATGTTTTTGTACTTTGTTGTAAGTCAGGAAGATTTTTGTAATTTGTTATGTTTACAGAGATGGTGAACCACTGTCTGTAGTGAGTTGCACCAGATTGAAGGGTTGTAAGGTGGTAAAGGGATGCAGAAAAAAGGAACCCTACCTAGTAGGTGGCCTTGGATTTGCATTGCCTTAGGGCTGTAATCTTGTTACATTACAGTGAGCAATAATACAATTTCTGACTTGCACCAAAAAAAAACATTGGCATCGCGTAAAACCGCCCTTACAAGCCTATCAGGGACCCAATAACCGACCCTAGGGGCCTCCCATATCGCATAGGGGTCTCCCGTACGATATGGGCCGAAAATATTAACGTCGAAAACTTTGCGTAAAATGGCCCAAAACACGTCCCCTAGAGCATTCCCAGGGCGTGGGTGTTGCATCGCATGGGTCATGGTGCTGCATCGTGTTGCAACGCATGGGTCATGGAGCTGCATCGTGTTGCATCGCATGGGTCATGGTGCTGCATCGTGTTGCAACGCATGGGTCATGGTGGTGCATCGTGTTGCATCGCATGGGTCATGGTGCTGCATCGTGTTGCATCGCATGGGTCATGGTGCTCCATCGTGTTGCATCGCATGGGTCATGGTGCTACATCGTGTTGCATCGTGCTGCAACGCATGGGTCATGGTGCTGCATCGTGCTGCAATGCATGGGTCATGATGCTGCATCGTGTTGCATCGTGCTGCAACGCATGGGTCATGGTGCTGCATCGTGTTGCAATGCATGGGTCATGGTGCTACAATGCGTGGGTCATGGTGCTGCAATGCATGGGACAAGGTGTTGCAATGCATGGGTCATGGTGCTGCAATGCCATGGGTCATGGTGCTGCAACACCATAGGTCACGTTGCTGCGTCATGGGACATGGGTCATGTTGCTTCGTCATGGGACATGGGACAAGGTGCTGCGTCATGGGACATGGGACATGAGACAACGTGCTGCAGCGT
>CM076152.1:20612500-20640000 GCA_038025085.1 Tetragonia tetragonoides
ACCCGAGAAAACCTAGATCGGGTTGTGCGTAACCTAACTGACGAATTGGAGGCACTGGAGGTCATGACACTTGAAACTGTTCAACAGATGGAAATTGCGAGAGAAAAGATCAATTCGTGGCTCTCAAAAATGAAGGAAAAGGCACGAACACTCTCTTCGTCTGAGGATGAAGATGACGGCCCAGAACTGACCAAACAGCAAGAGACAACTACTACAGGTAATATCTCAGCCTGGGATAAATTTGACATATCCAAATTAAAGAATTCTGGATTTAAATTGGATTTTGTTGAGCCAACTATGCATGAAGGGAAACCTGTAGGGGAAATTAGCTACATGGATATAGAATCTGAAATCAATTACTGGAACAAAGCTGTTGTTTGCTATATTATGGGATCAAAAGCACCAATTAATGTGTTAAGTGGGTACTTTATAAGAATCTGGGCAAATCGTGGGATGAACAAAATAGCTATGATGAAAAATGGCTTGGTGTTGGTCAGGTTTGATTCCATAGAGAAAAGAGATGCTGTAATTCAAGAGGGAGTATACCATTTTGACAACAAACCGATGATAGTGAGGCAGTGGTCTGAAAATGTGGATTATGCGCAGGAAGAATTGAGCTCAGTGCCTATTTGGGTCAAATTTCCTGGTCTTAATGTGAAATATTGGAATGCTAAGGGACTGAGCAAGATTGCGAGCCTTGTAGGAAGGCCAATGATGGCAGACAAAAACACAGAGCTCAAAGTAGGAATCCAGTTTGCTAGAGTTTTAATTGAGGTGGCAGTGGGATCTGAATACCCTAGCAAGGTGCATTACAAGAATGAAAAAGGCAATATTGTGGAACAGGAAGTGGAATATGACTGGAAGCCTATTCTTTGCAAACACTGCAAGCAATATGGGCATACTGAGGAAGAATGCAGAATGAAAGCAACTGCAGCCCCTGTGCCACAAACATTGCCTGCACAGAAGCCACAAACCTTGCCTCCTAGGACTCAACACTGGCAGATTGCAGGAAGAGGGAGAGGAAGAGCCTGGAATGCAGGGAGAGGTACAAGAGCAGGTAGAGGCCAGTATAGGAAAATTCAACAGCCTACAACTGGCTCTCAGACGCAGAACAGTTTTGAAATCCTGCAAAATGAAGAAGAAGCACAGGAGGCACAGACAGATACACTGGAGCCAGAACAACAGAAAGTTCAGAATGTAGTTGAGGTGCCATTACATGGTAAGTCTCCTACCTTGACTGTTGGTCATGGATAGGATACTAGTATGGAATGTTAGAGGCCTAAATGGCCCAAATAAACAAAAGGATGTTGCCCTTTTCTGTAAAGAAAATAAATGTGGAATGGTGGCTTTTTTAGAAACTAAAATCAGATTAGCTAACCTTGGAAAATACAAAAATAGCTTCATGCCAGGCTGGGAATCTTATAGCAATCACAATGAGCACAGTTTAGGTAGAATCTGGTTAAGATGGATACCAAATTGTTTTCATGTGGATATTTTATTCTCTTCTGTGCAAATGGTTATATGCAAAGTGGTGAATATTGTGGAAAAAAAAGAATTTGTGGCTAGTTTTGTCTATGGCCTAAATGAAAAAGAAGAAAGGAAAATCCTATGGAAAGACCTGTCAGATTTTGCTAGCAATTGTAATAAACCATGGTTTGTTGGAGGAGACTTCAATAATGTTATGCTAGCTGAAAATAGGGAAGGAGGAAATCCAGTTACATTTTCTGAAACCCAGGAGTTTAAAGAGTGTATTGAGCAGAGCTTCCTCACTGAACTGAGATGGTCAGGGTGCAAGTTTACATGGAATAATAGGCATGAAAGAGGGGGGAGAGTATACTCTAAAATAGATTGGGCCTTTGCAAACAGCCTTTGGTTCCAGGAATTTGATCAATTTGATCTTAAATTCCACCCAGAGGGAGTTTCAGACCATTCCCCAATCTGTTTGGCCCTTCAGACAGAACCTGAAAAAACAAAGACACCCTTTAAATACTTCAACATGTGGAGCCTCCACTCTGAATTCCATGCTATGGTGCAGCAAGCATAGAACTTCAGAACACAAGGCACAAAAATGTTCAGAGTGTACAAGAAACTGAAAAAGGTGAGACAAGTGCTGAAGAGTTTAAACAGAAATGAATTTAGGGACATTCTAGCACAAGCAGACTTTGCAAGAGCAACCATGACTCAAGCCCAAATTGCTGCTAATAATGAGCCCTTAAATGAGGAAACACAGCACAAGGAACTACAGGCCAGGAAAAAATACAATGAGCAGAACATGGCTGCAGAAAACTTCTTACAGCAGAAAAGTAAGGCAAAGTGGGTGCAACTGGGGGATGGAAACACACAGTTCTTCCATGCAGTTATGAAGCAAAGAAGACACAAGAACAGAGTGCACTCAATCAGAACACAGCAGGGGACTCTACTGGAAGATAAACAGATGGTTATTGAGGAATTTGTGAGATTTTACAAAGAAATGTTGGGAGTCTCAGGGGATAGAGCAACTACAGCAGAAGCCAGTTTCTTCTCAGCAGGACACAAACTGGATATACATCAACAAATGAACCTCATTGCTCCAGTCAGTGCCACTGAGGTAAAAACAGCAATGTTTGAGATAGACAACAACAAAAGCCCGGGCCCAGATGGATTTTGTTCAGGCTTCTTCAAGGCAGCATGGCATATTGTAGGGCATGAAGTGACTGAAGCTATCATTGACTTCTTTGAGTCATCTAGAATGCTTAAAGAAGTGAATGCTACAAACCTATGCCTTATGCAGAAGATACAAAACCAAGAGAAGGCATCTGATTTCAGACCCATAGCATGCTGCAACACAATCTACAAGTGCATATCCAAGATCATGTGTGGAAGACTGGCAAAAGTTCTCCCAATGCTTGTTTCAGAGAACCGGGAGCCTTTGTGGCTCAGAGATCAATTGTGAACAACATCATGATATGTCAGGACCTTATTAAGCACTACAACAAGAAACAGTCCTCTCCTAGATGCTTGATGAAGATAGACCTGAGGAAAGCATATGACACAATACATTGGGGATTTGTGAAGGAAATGCTACAAGGGTATGGGTTTCCTGCAAAATTCAGTGGATGGCTAATTGAATGCATCCAAACAGCAAGCTTCAGCATCAATCTGAATGGGGAAACACATGGATACTTTACTGCAAAACGTGGCATTAGACAGGGTGATCCAATCTCTCCACTAACTTTTGTATTAGTTATGGAATACCTGTCTAGAACACTGAAATTAGCCTGTATGGATAGAAGCTTCAGCTGGCACCCCATGTGCAAAGACCTTGGCCTGAGTCATCTATGCTTTGCTGATGACCTAATGTGCTTCTGCAAAGCTGCCCCAGAACCTGTGAGCATCATGATGAACAACATAAACCACTTCTCACAAGCCACTAGCTTATTTGCAAACAAGGAAAAATCAAACATTTATGTTGCAGGGGTTAATGAACAAATGAAAAATGAATTGCTGCATATCTCAGGATTCAGAGAGGGAATACTACCCATGAAATATCTGGGTGTCCCTCTATCCCCTTCAAAATGGAGCAAAATTGATTGTGAGTGCTTGGTGGATAAAATGACTAGGAAACTACAGATTTGGGCCTCCAGGAACCTCTCTTATGCAGGAAGAGTACAATTAATTAATTCTGTATTATTTTCCATACATGTATACTGGTCTAGCATATTCATTATGCCTACTGGAGTACTGAAAAATGTGGAGCAAAAATGCAGATTTTTCTTATGGGGGACAACTGAACAGAAACACAAAACAAGCTTGGTGGAATGGGACATGGTGTGCAGACCAAGGAAAAATGGTGGACTAAATGTGAAAAACTGCAAATGGTTCAACATAGCTCTAAATGGTAAGCATATCTGGGACCTGGCCACAAAGAAAGACACACTGTGGGTAAGATGGATCAATGGAGTGTACCTGAAAGGTGTAAACCTTTGGAACTATGCTCCAGTCTGGGGTTCTAGCTGGCACTGGAACAAGCTGAATAAGACCAAAAGCCACTTTCAGGCACAGTACACTACAAGGGGAGCATGGAAGCTTGAAACTGATGGCCTATATAATGCTGCAAGTGGATACAGAATGTTGCAAGGAAATATGCCAAAATACAGACATGCAGATTTAATCTGGGGGAAATTATCCATGCCTAAGCAAAGTTTCTGCCTTTGGCTAGCACAAAAGGGAAGACTGTTGACCAAAGATAGGCTGAAGAGAATGGGATTCTTGAATGGTGATGAAATATGCTACATGTGCAAGCTGAAACAAGAAGACCACAACCATCTGTTCTTTACATGCAAAGTGTCAACATAAGTCCTGGAACAGTTAAAGAATTGGCTGACAATTTCAGCAAAAGCAAAAACAATTCAGGGAATGCTCAATTGGATAAGTAGGCAAAAGTGCTCGAGAATCAGAAAGGGAGTGTATGCATCTGGGCTAGCAGCAGCTGTGTATTGGGTTTGGAAATGCAGAAATACTCACTTTGCTGGGGAAGGCAACATTCCAGTATCACAAATCATGCAACAGATACAGCAAATCGTCAGAATCAGAACCCAACACTGCAGCAACAGCAAGAGAAAGATATCCAGCAGGGATAAGAGATGGATAGATGAGATATAGAGATCCCAGAAGCACTGCAAGGAGAGAGATAAGGTGCAAATTATTCAGCAAAAGGGCAGCACAGAAAGGCAAAAGCAGGTTTCCTCAGGTCCACAGCAGAGTAGCAAGAATTCTGCAAGGCATCAGAATATGTGCAGGAAAAAGGGAACAAATTTCAGTAGGGATAGGCAGAAAAAGATCTCATCAGGGTCTCAGCAGAGGATCAAGCAATCCTACAAGGCATCAGAACATGTGCAGGAAATAGACAGCAGATTCAGACGGGGAGCAGATGTAGAAACTAGGATGTGAACCAGGCAGCAGGATCCAGCAGATAATCAGGACAGGCTGCTGGAGAAAAGCAGAGCAAGATATGAAACAGAAAAACAGAAGAATTGGAAACTAGAAGAAAATGTAATTTCTAGTTTATTATGTTTTTGTACTTTGCTGTAAGTCAGGAAAGATGTTTGTAATTGTTATGTTTTACAGAGATGGTGAACCACTGTCTGTAGTGAGTTGCACCAGATTGAAGGGTTGTAAGGTAGTAAGGGATGCAAAAAAAAGGAACCCTACCTAGTACGTGGCCTTGGATTTGCATTGCCTTAGGGTTGTAATCTTGTTACATTACAGTGAGCAATAATACAATTTCTGACTTGCACCAAAAAAAAAAAACATTGGCATTGCGTAAAACCGCCCTTACAAGCCTATCGGGGATCCAATAACCGACCCTAGGGGCCTCCCATGTCCCATAGGGATCTCCTGTACCATATGGGCCGAAAATATTAATGTCGAAAATTTTGCGTAAAATGGCCCAGAACACGTCCCGTAGAAAATTCCCGGGGCTCGGTTGCCGATTTCGCCTGAAATTTTTTCAAGGACTCTATTATGGCCTAGGGGACCCCCGATGCCCCAGGAGGGTACCTCGATTCCCGGACTCAGATATCACCCATGTCGCCAGTTTTTAGGCCAAAACATTGGCATCGCGTAAAAACCGCCCTTCCAAGCCTATAAGGGACCCAATAACCGACCCTAGGGGCCTCCCATGTCCCATAGGGGTCTCCCGTACGATATGGGCCGAAAATACTAACGTCGAAAACATTGCGTAAAATGGCCCAGAACACGTCCCCTAGAGCATTCCCGGGGCCCGGTTGCCGTTTCCGCCCGAAATCTTTTCAAGGAATCTATTATGGCCCTAGGGGACCCCGGAGCCCCGGGAGGGTCATCTTGGTCCCGAACTCAGATATCATCCATGTCGCCCGTTTTTGGGCCAAAACATTGGCATCGAATAAAACCGCCCTTATAAGCCTATTAGGGACCCAATAACGGACCCTAAGAGCCTCCCACGTCCCATAGGGGTCTCCCGTACGATATGGGCCGAAAATATTAACGTCGAAAACATTGCGTAAAATGGCCCAGAACACGTCCCCTAGAGCATTCCCAGGGCTCGGTTGCCGTTTTCGCCCAAAATTTTTTTAGGGACTCTATTATGGCCCTAGGGGACCCCGGTGCCCCGGGAGGGTCATCTTGGTCCCGAACTCAGATATCATCCATGTCGCCCGTTTTTGGGCCAAAACATTGGCATCGAGTAAAACCGCCCTTACAAGCCTATTAGGGACCCAATAACGGACCCTAAGGGCCTCCCACGTCCCATAGGGGTCTCCCGTACGATATGGGCCGAAAATATTAACGTCGAAAACATTGCGTAAAATGGCCCAGAACAAGTCCACTAGAGCATTGCCAGGGCCCGGTTGGCGTTTTTTCGGACACTCTATTATGGCCCTAGGGCACCCCCGGTGCTTTGGGAGGGTCACCTTGATTCCCGAACTCAGATATCACCCATGTCGCCCATTTTTGGGCGAAAACATTTGCATCGCGTAAAATCACCCTTACAAGCCTATCAAGGACCCAATAACCGACCCTAGGGGCCTCCCATGTCCCTTACGGGTCTCCCGTACGATATGGGCCGAAAATATTAACGTCGAAAACTTTGCGTAGAATGGCCCATAACACGTCCCCTAGAGCATTGCCAGGGCCAGGTTGCCGTTTTCGCTCGAAACTTTTTCGGGGACTCTATTATGACCCTAGGGGACCCCCAGTGCCCAGGGAGGGTCACCATGATTCCCGAACTCAGATATCACCCATGTCGCCCATTTTTTAGCGAAAATAATGGCATCGCGTAAAACCGCCCTTACAAGCCTATAAGGGACCCAATAACCGACCCTAGGGGCCTCCCATGTCCCATAGGGGTCTTCCGTACGATATGGGTCAAAAATATTAACGTCGAAAACTTTGCGTAAAATGGCCTAGAACACGTCCCCTAGAGCATTCCCAAGGCCCGGTTGCCGTTTTCGCCCGAAATTTTTTCGGGGACTCAATTAGGGCCATAGAGGAACCCCGGTGCCCCGGGAGGGTCACCTTGATTTCCGAACGTAGATATTACCCATGTCGCCCGTTTTTGGGCCAAAACATTGGCATCGCGTAAAACTGTCTTTACAAGCCTATCAGGGACCCAATAACCGACCCTAAGGGCCTCCCATGTCCCATAGGGGTCTCCCGTATCATATAGGCCGAAAATATTAACGTCGAAAACTTTGCGTAAAATGGCCCAGAACACGTCCCCTTGAGCATTCCCGGGGCCCGGTTGCCGTTTTCGCCCGAAATTTTTTCGGGGACTCTATTATGGCCCTAGACGACCCCTGGTGCCCCGAGAGGGTCACCTTGATTCCCGAACTCAGATATCACCCATGTCGCCCGATTTTGGGCCAAAACATTGGCATCGTGTAAAACCGTCCTTACAAGTATATCAGCGACCCAATAACCGACCCTAGGGACCTCCCATGTCCCATAGGGGTCTCCCGTACGATATGGGCCGAAAATATTAACGTCGAAAACTTTGCGTGAAATGGCTCAGAACACGTCCCCTCGAGCATTCCCGGGGCCCGGTTGCCGTTTTCGCCCGAAATTTTTTCGGGGACTCAATTAGTGCCCTAGGGGAAACCCGGTGCCCCAGGACGGTCACCTTGATTCCCGAACTTAGATATCACCCATGTTGCCCGTTTTTGGGCGAAAACATTCGCATCGCTGAGAACAGACAAGGTTTCATGCCAGAGTGGGAATCATTTAGTAACCACAATGAACACAGACTTGGTAGAATATGGATTAGGTGGTTACCTAATTATTTTCATGTTGACATTATTTTCTCCTCTGTGCAAATGGTCATATGTAATGTGAGAAACAAGGAGGGGAAAAAGGATTTTGTGGTGAGTTTTGTATATGGAATGAATGAGAAAGAAGATAGGAAGCAACTGTGGAAGGATATGAATGATTTTGCTACTACCTGCAACAAACCATGGATTGTTGGAGGCGATTTCAACAATGTTTTGCTACCTGAGAACAGACAAGGTGGTTTGCCAGTCACCTTTGCTGCAATTCAGGATTTTAAATCTTGTATAGATAGCTGTTTCTTAAATGAAATGAGTTGGTCTGGATGCCCATATGCCTGGAACAATAGGCATGAAGAGAGGGGAAGGGTATACTCTAAGATAGATTGGGTTTTTGTCAACAGTTTATGGATGCAGGAGTTTGACCAGTGCACCCAACAGTTCATGCCAGAGGATGTATCTGATCATACCCCTATCTACATAACCCTGCACAAAAACCTAAATATAAATAAAACCCCCTTTAAATTCTTTAATATGTGGTGCCTCCACTCTGAATTCATAGCCTTGGTGCAGCAAGCATGGAATTGTAGAACACAAGGTACAAAAATGTTTAGTGTTGACCAAAAACTGAAAAATGTGAAACATGCATTGAAAAAGCTTAACAGAGCTGAGTTTAGTGATATTTTAGTTCAGACTGATATTGCTAGATCAGTAATGAACAAAGCACAGGAAGATGCAAACAAAGAGCCACTGAATGAGATACTGCAGAAGGGAGAAATTCAGGCTAGGAGAAGGTTCAATGACCTAAACCTGGCAGCTGAGACATTCCTACAACAAAAGAGCAAGGCTAGATGTGTGCAACTGGGAGATGGAAATAATCAGTTTTTCCATGCAATTATGAAACAGAGAAGGCAACAAAACAGATTGCACTCCATACAGACACAAGAGGGCATCTTATTGGAGGATAAAGATTTGATTATTGAAGAATTTGTGGGGTTTTACAGGAAGATGCTGGGGGTATCAGGCACCAGAGGCACTATAGCAGAGGAGAGTTTCTTTTCAGCAGGGAAAAAACTAAATATGCAACAACAGATGAGCATCAGTGCACCAATGACTGCTGAGGAAGTACAGAGAGCTATGTTTGACATTGATAGGAATAAAAGCCCAGGCCCTGATGGCTGTGGCCCAGGTTTCTTCAAGGAAGCATGGAGTATTGTCGGGGAAGAAGTGACCAATGCAATTATAGATTTCTTTGAATCCTCTAAAATGCTTAAAGAGGTGAATGCAACTAACCTTTGTCTTGTGCAGAAAATAGGGAACCCTGAAAAAGCCTCTGATTTCAGACATATAGCATGCTGCAACACCATATACAAATGCATTTCAAAGATCCTATGTGGGAGATTGGCAACAGTGCTACCTGACCTCATCTCTGTGAACCAGGGTGCCTTTGTGGCACAGAGGTCAATTGTGCACAACATCATGATATGTCAGGACCTAATCAAGCACTACAACAGGAAGCAATCATCACCTAGATGCCTAATGAAGATAGACCTGAGGAAAGCTTATGATACAATACACTGGAGTTTTGTCAAGGAGATGCTGCAAGGGTATGGCTTCCCAATTAAGTTCATTGGCTGGATACTGGAATGTATACAAACTGCAAGTTTCAGCATCAACATAAATGGAGGGGTGCATGGATTCTTTCTTTCTCAACGTGGCATCAGGCAAGGAGATCCAGTATCCCCATTGATATTTGTACTGGTCATGGAGCATTTCTCAAGGATTCTGAAACTAGCATGTATGGACAAAAACTTCAGTTGGCCCCCATCTGCAAGGGACTAGCTTTGAGCCACTTGTGCTTTGCCGATGATTTGATGTGTTTCTGCAAAGCAACCCCTGAATCTGTAAGTATAATGATGAATTGCATAAATTATTTTGCACAAGCTACTGGTCTGCATGCTAATAAGGAGAAATCTAACCTGTACATAGCTGGTGTGGATGAGGAAACAAAAAGAGAATTGTTAGCATTATCTGGGTTCAGGGAGGGTACATTACCTATGAAGTACTTGGGAGTCCCACTTTCCCCATCTAAATGGAGCAAAATTGACTGTGAGTGCTTGGTTGATAAAATGACCAAAAAATTGCAGATATGGGCTTCTAGGAACCTATCATATGCAGGAAGAGCTCAACTCATAAATTCTGTGCTTTTCTCTATACATGTGTATTGGTCTAGCATTTTCATAATGCCTGCAGGGGTACTTAAAAGTGTAGAACAAAAATGCAGATATTTCTTATGGGGTTCCACTGAGCAGAAGCATAAAACCAACCTGGTGGCATGGGATATAGTATGCAGACCTAGGAAAAATGGGGGCATAAACATAAAAAATTGCAAATGGTTTAATGTGGCTCTGAATGGAAAACATATCTGGGATTTAGCCACAAAAAAAGATACTTTGTGGGTAAAATGGATAAATGGGATATATCTGAAAGGTACCAATCTCTGGGATTATGCACCAGTGTGGGGTGCCAGCTGGTACTGGACCAAACTCAACAAAATCAAGAGCTATTTCCAGGAGCATTACACAGTCAGAGGGGTCTGGAAAAGAGATGCAGATGGTTGCTATACAGCTGCAAGTGGATACAACACTTTGATGGGAGATATGCCTAAGTATAGACATGCCAACCTGATTTGGGGAAGGGTAACAATGCCAAGACACAGCTTCTGCCTATGGTTGGCTCAGCAGGGCAGACTGTTAACTAAGGACAGAATGCAGAACATGGGCTTCCTGAATGGGGATGATGTATGCAACCTGTGCAAAGCAAAACCAGAAGACCACAATCATCTTTTCTTCACATGTAACATGGCTGCAGGTGTTTTAGAGCAAGTAAGAAGCTGGCTACAGATTACATCAAGAACAAACACAATTCAGAGCTTGCTGAACTGGATAAGTAGGCAGAAATGCTCAAACTTCAGGAAGGAAGTGTATGCAGCTGGGCTAGCAGCAGCTGTATACTGGCTGTGGAGAAGCAGGAATATTAAACATTTTGTGGGAAGCACTCTTTCTGTGATGCAGATCATGCAGCAGATCCAGCAACCAGTGAGGGTCAGAATACAACAGTGCAGCAGATTGAGAAAAATCAACAGCAAGGACAAAAAATGGTTAGAGAGAATTTAATTGCTCTTGCACCACAGTAGACTCAGGCAAAAAGGCAGGACTACACCAGATGAGCAGCCAGCAGAGACAGCAGGACATCAGTACCTGTATAGGATCAAAACAGCAAACAGCAGGAGGAAGACAGCAAGTTGTGATTGCAGGAAAAAAGGAAATTACTTTAGCTCAGGAAGATTGCCCTAGCAGAGGACATTGAGGAAAAGGGTAATAGCAAAGCAGAAGCAGGAGGAAAAATCCAGTGGAAAAAAGGACAAGAAAACTGTAATAATTAGATTGTTATGTATTTTGTATTTTGCTGTAAGTCAGGGATGTTTTTTGTATTTTGTATCTGTTTTTTCAGATAAGGGAACCACTGCATGTAGTGAGTTACCCCTAGGAGAGTAGGGTTGTAAGGAACAAAGGGATGCAGAGGAAGAGGAACCCTACCTAGTAGGTGGCCTTGGAATTGCATTACCTATGGACTGTAATCTATGTAACATTACAGTAAGCAATAACACAATTTCTGAGTTGCACCAAAAAACATTGGCATCGCGTAAAACCGCCCTTACAAGCCTATCAGGGATCCAATAACCGACCCTAGGGGCCTCCCATGTCCCTTAGGAGTTTCCCGAATGATATGGGCCAAAAATATTAACATCGAAAACCTTGCGTAAAATGGCCCAGAACACGTCCCGTAGAGGATTCCCGGGGCTCGGTTGCCGTTTTCGCCCGAAATTTTTTTAGGGACTCTATTATGGGCCTAGGGGACCCCGGTGCCCCGGGAGGGTCATCTTGGTCCCGAACTCAGATATCATCCATGTCGCCCGTTTTTGGGCCAAAACATTGGCATCGAGTAAAACCGCCCTTACAAGCCTATTAGGGACCCAATAACGGACCCTAAGGGCCTCCCACGTCCCATAGGGGTCTCCCGTACGATATGGGCCGAAAATATTAACGTCGAAAACATTGCGTAAAATGGCCCAGAACAAGTCCACTAGAGCATTGCCAGGGCCCGGTTGGCGTTTTTTCGGACACTCTATTATGGCCCTAGGGCACCCCCGGTGCTTTGGGAGGGTCACCTTGATTCCCGAACTCAGATATCACCCATGTCGCCCATTTTTGGGCGAAAACATTTGCATCGCGTAAAATCGCCCTTACAAGCCTATCAAGGACCCAATAACCGACCCTAGGGCCTCCCATGTCCCTTACGGGTCTCCCGTACGATATGGGGCGAAAATATTAATGTCGAAAACTTTGCGTAGAATGGCCCATAACACGTCCCCTAGAGCATTGCCAGGGCCAGGTTGCCGTTTTCGCTCGAAACTTTTTCGGGGACTCTATTATGGCCCTAGGGGACCCCCAGTGCCCAGGGAGGGTCACCTTGATTCCCGAACTCAGATATCACCCATGTCGCCCATTTTTTAGCGAAAACAATGGCATCGCGTAAAACCGCCCTTACAAGCCTATAAGGGACCCAATAACCGACCCTAGGGGCCTCCCATGTCCCATAGGGGTCTTCCGTACGATATGGGTCGAAAATATTAACGTCGAAAACTTTGCGTAAAATGGCCTAGAACACGTCCCCTAGAGCATTCCTGAGGCCCGGTTGCCGTTTTCGCCCGAAATTTTTTCGGGGACTCAATTAGGGCCCTAGAGGAACCCCGGTGCCCCGGGAGGGTCACCTAGATTCCCGAACTTAGATATCACCCATGTCGCCCGTTTTTGGGCCAAAACATTGGCATCGCGTAAAACTGTCTTTATAAGCCTATCAGGGACCCAATAACCGACCCTAAGGGCCTCCCATGTCCCATAGGGGTCTCCCGTATCATATAGGCCGAAAATATTAACGTCGAAAACTTTGCGTAAAATGGCCCAGAACACGTCCCCCTGAGCATTCCCGGGGCCCGGTTGCCGTTTTCGCCCGAAATTTTTTCGGGGACTCTATTATGGCCCTAGACGACCCCTGGTGCCCCGGGAGGGGCATCTTGATTCCCGAACTCAGATATCACCCATGTTGCCCGATTTTGGGCCAAAACATTGGCATCGTGTAAAACCGTCCTTACAAGTATATCAGGGACCCAATAACCGACCCTAGGGACCTCCCATGTCCCATAGGGGTCTCCCGTACGATATGAGCCGAAAATATTAACGTCGAAAACTTTGCGTGAAATGGCTCAGAACACGTCCCCTCGAGCATTCCCGGGGCCCGGTTGCCGTTTTCGCCCGAAATTTTTTCGGGGACTCAATTAGGGCCCTAGGGGAAACCCGGTGCCCCAGGACGGTCACCTTGATTCCGGAACATAGATATCACCCATGTTGCCCGTTTTTGGGCGAAAACATTCGCATCGCTGAGAACAGACAAGGTTTCATGCCAGAGAGGGAATCATTTAGTAACCACAATGAACACAGACTTGGTAGAATATGGATTAGGTGGTAAAACCGCCCTTACAAGCCTATCAAGGATCCAATAACCGACCCTAGGGGCCTCCCATGTCCCTTAGGAGTTTCCCGAATGATATGGGCCAAAAATATTAACATCGAAAACCTTGCGTAAAATGGCCCAGAACACGTCCCGTAGAGGATTCCCGGGGCTCGGTTGCCGTTTTCGCCCGAAAATTTTTCGGGGACTCTATTATGGCCAAGGGGACCACCGATGCCCCGGGAGGGTACCTCGATTCCCGAACTCAGATATCACCCATGTCGCCCGTTTTTGGGCCAAAACATTGGCATCGCGTAAAATCGCCCTTGCAAGCCTATCAGGGACCCAATAACCGACCCTAGGGGCCTCCCATGTCCCATAGGGGTCTCCCGTACGATATGGGCCGAAAATATTAACGTCGAAAACTTTGCGTAAAATGGCCCTGAACACGTCCCCTGGAGCATTCCCAAGGCCCGGTTGCCGTTTTCGCCAAAAATTTTTTCGGGGACTCTTTTATGGCCTTAGGAGACCCCCGGTGCCACGGGAGGGTCACGTTGATTCCCAAACTCAGATATCACCCATGTCGCCCGTTTTTGGGCCAAAACATTGGCATCGCGTAAAACCGCCCTTAAAAGCCTATCAGGGACCCAATAACCGACCCTAAGGGCCTCCCACGTCCCATACGGTGTCCCGTACGATATGGCCCAGAACACGTCCCTTAGAGCATTGCCAGGGCCCGGTTGCCGTTTTCGCCCGAAATTTTTTCGGGGACTCTATTATGGCCCTAGGGGACCCCCGGTGCCCCTGGAGGGTCACCTTGATTCCCGAACTCAGATATTACCCATGTCGCCCATTTTTGGGCGAAAATATTGGCATCGCGTAAAACCGCCCTTACAAGCCTATCGGGGATCCAATAACCGACCCTAGTGGCCTCCCATGTCCCATAGGGGTCTCCCGTACGATATGGGTCGAAAATATTAACGTCGAAAACATTGCGTAAAATGGCCCAGAACACGTCCCGCAGAGAATTCCCAGGACCCGGTTGCCGTTTTCCCCCGAAATTTTTTCGGGGACTCTATTATGGCCTAGGGGACCCCCGATGCCCCGGGAGGGTACCTCGATTCCCGAACTCAAATATCACCCATGTCGCCAGTTTTAGGGCCAAAACATTGGCATCGCGTAAAACCGCCCTTACAAGCCTATCAGGGACCCAATAACCGACCCTAGGGGCCTCCCATGTCCAATAGGGGTCTCCTGTACGATATGGGCCAAAAATATTAACGTTGAAAAGTTTGCGTAAAATGGCCCAAAACACGTCCCCAAGAGCATTCCCCGGGCCCGGTTGCCGTTTTCGCCCGAAATTTTTTCGGGAACTCTTTTATCGCCTTAGGGGACCCCCGGTGCCCCGGGAGGGTCACTTTGATTCCCGAACTCAGATATATCACCCATGTCGCCCGTTTTTGGGCCAAAACATTGGCATCGAGTAAAACCGCCCTTACAAGCCTATCAGGGATCCAATAACCGACCCTAGGGGCCTCCCATGTCCCTTAGGAGTTTCCCGAACGATATGGGCCAAAAATATTAACATCGAAAACCTTGCGTAAAATGGCCCAAAACACGTCCCGTAGAGGATTCCCGTAGAGGATTTCGCCCGAAATTTTTTCGGGGTCTCTATAATGGCCTAGGGGACCCCCGATGCCCCGGGAGGGTACCTTGATTCCCGGACTCAGATATCACCCATGTCGCCAGTTTTTGGGCCAAAACGTTGGCATCGCGTAAAAACCGCCCTTACAAGCCTATCAGAGACCCAATAACCGACCCTAGGGGCCTCCCATGTCCCATAGGGGTCTCCCGTACGATATGGGCCGACAATATTAACGTCGAAAACTTTGCGTAAAATGGTCCAGAAGACTTCCCTAGAGCATTCCCGGGTCCCCGTTGCCGTTTTCGCCCGAAATTTTTTCGGGGACTCTATTATGACCTTAGGGGACCCTCGGTGCCCTGGGAGGGTCACTTTGATTGCCGAACTCAGATATCACCCATGTCGCACGTTCCATAGGGGTCTCCCGTACGATATGGGCCGAAAATATTAACGTCGAAAAGTTTGCGTAAAATGGCCCAGAACACGTCCCCTAGGGCATTCTCGGGGCCCGGTTGCCGTTTTCGCCCGAAATTTTTTCAGGGACTCTATTATGGCCCTAGGGGACCCCGGTGCCCCGGGAGGGTCATCTTGGTTCCGAACTCAGATATCATCCATGTCGCCCGTTTTTGGGCCAAAACATTGGCATCGAGTAAAACCGCCCTTACAAGCCTATTAGGGGCCTAATAACGGACCCTAAGGGCCTCCCACGTCCCATAGGGGTCTCCCGTACGATATGGGCCGAAAATATTAACGTCGATAACTTTGCGTAAAATGGCCCAGAACACGTCCACTAAGGCATTGCCAGGGCCCGGTTGGCGTTTTCGCCCGAAATTTTTTCGGACACTCTATTTTGGCCCTAGGGCACCCCCGGTGCCTTGGGAGGGTCACCTTGATTCCCAAACTTAGATATCACCCATGTCGCCCATTTTTGGGCGAAAACATTGGCATCACATAAAACCGCCCTTACAAGCCTATCAGGGACCCAATAACCGACCGTAGGGGCCTCCCATGTCCCATACGGGTCTCCCGTACGATATGGGCCGAAAATATTAACGTCGAAAACTTTGCGTAAAATGGCCCATAACACGTCCCCTAGAGCATTGCCAGGGCCCGTTTGCCGTTTTCGCTCGAAATTTTTTCGGGGACTCTATTATGACCCTGGGGGACCCCCGGTGCCCAGGGAGGGCCACCTTGATTCCCGAACTCAGATATCACCCATGTCGCCCATTTTTGAGCGAAAACAATGGCATCGCGTAAAGCCGCCCTTACAAGCCTATAAGGGACCCAATAACCGACCCTAGGGGCCTCCCATGTCCCATAGGGGTCTTCCGTACGATATGGGTCGAAAATATTAACGTCGAAAACTTTGCGTAAAATTGCCTAGAACACGTTCCCTAGACCATTCCCGAGGCCCGGTTGCCGTTTTCGCCCGAAATTTTTTCGGGGACTCAATTAGGGCCCTAGGGGAACCCCGGTGCCCCGGGAGAGTCACCTTGATTCCCGAACATAGATATCACCAATGTCGCCCGTTTTTGGGCCAAAACATTGGCATCGCGTAAAACTGCCCTTACAAGCCTATCAGGGACCCAATAACCAACCCTAAGTGCCTCCCATGTCCCATAGGGGTCTCCCGTATGATATGGGTCGAAAATATTAACGTCGAAAACTTTGCGTAAAATGGCCCAGAACACGTCCCCTTGAGCATTCCTGGGGCCCGGTTGCCGTTTTCGCCCGATATTTTTTCGGGGACTCTATTATGGCCCTAGGAACCCCTGGTGCCCCGGGAGGGTCACCTTTATTCCCGAACTCAGATATCACCCATTTCGCCCGATTTTGGGCCAAAACATTGGCATCGTATAAAACCGTCCTTACAAGTATATCAGGGACCCAATACTCGACGCTAGGGACCTCCCATGTCCCATAGGGGTCTCCCGTACGATATGGGCCGAAAATATTAACGTCAAAAACTTTGCGTGAAATGGCTCAGATTACGTCCCCTCGAGCATTCCCGGGGTCCGCTTCCTTTTTTCGCCTGAAATTTTTTCGGGGACTCAATTAGGGCCCTAGGGGAACCCCGGTGCCCCGGGACGGTCACCTTGATTCCCGAACATAGATATCACCCATGTTGCCCGTTTTTGGGCGAAAACATTAGCATCGCGTAAAACCGCTCTTACAAGCCTATCAGGGATCCAATAACCGACCCTAGGGGCCTCCCATGTCCCTTAGGGGTTTCCCGAACGATATGGGCCGAAAATATTAACGTCGAAAACTTTGCGTAAAATGGCCCAGAATACGTCCCGTAGAGGCTTCCCGGGGCCCGGTTGCCGTTTTCGCCCGAAATTTTTTCGGGGAGTCTTTTATGGCCCTAGAAGACCCCCGGTGCAACGGGAGGGTCACATTGATTCCCGAAGTCATATATCACCCATGTCGCCCGTTTTTGGGCCAAAACATTGGCATCGCGTAAAACCGCCCTTACAAGCCTATCAGGGACCCAATAACCGACTCTAGGGGCTTCCCACGTCCCATAGGGTGTCCCGTACGATATGGACTAAAAATATTAATGTCGAAAACTTTGCGTAAAATGGCCCTGAACACGTCCCCTAGAGCATTGCGAGGGCCCGGTTACCGCTTTTGCCCGAAATTTTTTCGGGGACTCTATTATGGCCCTAGGGGACCCTCGGTGCCTCTGGAGGGTCACCTTGATTCCCGAACTCAGATATTACCCATGTCGCCCATTTTTGGGGGAAAATATTGGCATCGCGTAAAACCGCCCTTACAAGCCTATCGGGGATCCAATAACCGACCCTAGTGGCCTCCCATAGGGGTCTCCCGTACGATATGGGCCGAAAATATTAACGTCGAAAACATTGCGTAAAATGGCCCAGAACACGTCCCGCAGAGAATTCCCGGGGCCCGGTTGCCGTTTTTGCCCAAAATTTTTCCGGGGACTCTATTATGGCCTAGGGGACCTCGATGCCCCGGGAGAGTACCTCGATTCCCGAACTCCGATATCACCCATGTCGCCAGTTTTAGGGCCAAAACATTGGCATCGCGTAAAACCGCCCTTACAAGCCTATCCGGGACCCAATAACCGACCCTAGGGGCATCCCATGTCCCATAGGGGTCTCCTGTACGATATGGGCCAAAAATATTAATGTTGAAAAGTTTGCGTAAAATGGCCCAAAACATGTCCCCAAGAGCATTCCCCGGGCCCGGTTGCCGTTTTTGCCAGAAATTTTTTCGGGGACTCTATTATGGCCCTAGGGGACCCCGGTGCTCCGGGAGGGGCACCATGGTCCCGAACTCAGATATCACCCATGTCGCCTGTTTTTGGGCGAAAACATTGGCATCGCGTAAAACCGCCCTTACAACTCTATCAGGGACCCAATAACAGACCCAAAGGGCCTCCCACGTCCCATAGGGGTCTCCCGTAAGATATGGGCCGAAAATATTAACGTCGAAAACTTTGCGTAAAATGGCCCCGCACACGTCCACTAGAGCATTGCCAGGGCCCGGTTGCCGTTTTCGCCTGAAATTCTTTCGGGGACTCTATTATGGCCCTAGGGGACCCCCGGTGCCTTTGGAGGGTCACCTTGATTCCCAAACTCAGATATCACCGATGTCGCCTTTTTTTGGGTGAAAACATTGGCATCGCGTAAAACCGCTCTTACAAGCCTATCAGGGACCCAATAACCGACCCTAGGGAACTCCCTTGTCCCATAGGGGTCTCCCTTACGATATGGCCCGAAAATATTAACGTCGAAAACTTTGCATAAAATGGTTCAGAACCCGTCCCCTAGAGCATTCCCGGGCCCCGGTTGTCGTTTTCGCCCGAAATTTTTCGGGGACTCTATTATGGCCCTAAGGGACCGCCGGTGCCCCGGGAGGGGCACTTTCATTCCCGAACTCAGATATCACCCATGTCGAACGTTTTTGGGCCTTAACTTTGGCATCGCACAGATTTTCTCTCTCTAAAATGCTCCCAACTCTCTCCTCTACAGTGCTCGTTCACCATTAACGCAGCGCTGAGTTCGAATGGGGAAGAAAGACAAAGCTAAGAGAGGGAATGGAAAGCAAGATGACGATGCGGGAAAATCAGCAAATCCACCTTGTCCCACGAAAAATGTGTCGCAAAAACAAAAAAAAAAGTACAAACCATGAAAACCTAGATCGAGTTATGCGCAACCTTACGGATGAATTGGAGGATTCAGAAGTCATGACACCAGATGTCCAAATAGAAACCGTGCAGGAAATGGAATTAGCAAGGGAAAAAATCAATTCATGGCTTTCAAAGATGAAGGAAAAGGCAAAATCGCAAAGCTCATCCGACTCGGAGGATGAAGAACCTGAGCAGGACAAGCAGCAGGAGGCTACAGATGATGGTAAGGTTTCAGCTTGGGAAAAATTTGACATATCTAAACTGAAAAATGCTGGCTTCAAATTGGATTATATTGCACCAAATATGCACGAGGGGAAACCAGTGGGTGAAATTAATTTTATGGACATCGAATCAGAAATTAATTACTGGAACAAAGCTGTAGTATGCTATGTGATGGGGTCTAAGCCACCAATTAATATATTTAGTTGTTTTTTAAGAAGAATTTGGGGAAAAAAAGGGATGAACAAAATAGCTATGATGAGAAATGGGTTAGTTTTGGTTAGATTCGACTCGTTGGAGCAACGAGATGCTGTAATCCAGGTGGGGGTGTACCACTTTGATAACAAACCCATGATAGTTAGGCCATGGTCAGAAAGCATAGATTATGCTCAGGAAGAACTCACCTCTGTGCCAATATGGGTTAAATTCCCTGGACTCAATGTCAAGCATTGGAATGCAATGGGCTTGAGCAAAATTGCAAGCCTAGTTGGAAGGCCAATGATGGTAGACAGAAATACAGAACTCAAAGTGGGAATCCACTATGCTAGAGTACTGATTGAGGTGCAAATAGGAGAGAATTACCCTGAAAAAGTGCACTTCAAGAATGAGAGGGGAAACATAGTAGAACAAGAAGTGGACTATGATTGGAAGCCCGTTCTGTGTAACCACTGTAAACAGTATGGTCACAGTGAAACAGAATGCTGAAAAAAGAAGCCTGTGCCTGCACCTGTGCAACAAGGGCCTGTGCAAACTCAGCCTGCACAGCAGGAAATTCCTAGGGCTAAACAGTGGCAGAATGCAGGAAGAGATAGAGGTAGAGCCTGGAATGCAGGAAGAGGAGCAAGAACTGGAAGAGGTTACTACAGATAAGTTCAGCAGCCCAAAACTGTTATGCAGAACAGTTTTGACATTTTGCAAAATGAAGAAGAAATGCAGGAAATCCAAAAGGAACAGATAGAAGTAGTAGTGGAGCCAGAAATGCAACAAGTTCAGAATTCAGATGAGGTGCCATTGCATGGTAAGTCTCCTATCTTGACTGGTAGTCATGGATAGGATACTAATTTGGAATGTCAGAGGCCTTAATGGCCCAAATAAACAGAGGGATGTTGCCCTCTTTTGCAAAGAAAATAATTGTGGTTTGGTGGCTTTTCTAGAAACAAAAATCTGATTAGTTAACTTAGAAAAATACAAAAAAAGCTTCATGCCAGGTTGGGACTCTTATAGTAATCACAATGAGCATAGGTTGGGAAGAATATGGTTAAGATGGATGCCAAACAAATTCAATGTGGATGTGATATTGTAATACTCCATGGTTTGTAGGGGGGGATTTTAATAATGTGATGTTACCTGAAAATAGAAAAGGTGGAATACCAGTTGCTTATGCAGAAATACAGGATTTTAAAGAGTGCATAGAAAAATGTTTCCTCACTGAAATGGGGTGGTCAGGGTGCCAGTTTACATGGAATAATAGGCATGAAAGGGGTGGGAGAGTGTATTCTAAAATTGATTGGGCATTTGTAAACAGTCTCTGGTTCCAGGAATTTGATCAATCTGATCTTAAATTCCACCCAGAGGGTGTTTCTGACCATTCCCCAATTTGTCTGACTCTCCCAAGAGAACCTACAAAAAAACACTTCCCCTTTAAGTATTTCAACATGTGGAGCCTCCACTCTGAATTCCAAGCTAAGGTGCAGCAAGCTTGGAATTTCAGAACACAAGGCACAAAAATGTTCAGAGTGTACCAGAAACTGAAAAAGGTAAGAACAGTGCTGAGAAAGCTAAACAGGAATGAATTCAATGACATCCTTGCACAGGCAGATATTGCTAGAATAGCCATGACTCAAGCACATATTGAAGCCAACAAGGAGCCATTAAATGAGACAATGCAACAGAATGAAATACAGGCAAGGAAAAGATACAATGAGGTCAACATGGCAGCTGAAAACTTCTTACAGCAGAAAACCAAGGCAAATTGGGTTCAGTTGGGAGATGGAAACAATCAATTCTTCCACGCAGTCATGAAGCAAAGAAGGAACACCAATAGAGTTCATTCCATCAGGACACAACAGGGGATCCTACTGGAAGATCAGAACTTGGTTATGGAAGAATTTGTGAGGTTCTACAAGGAAATGTTGGGGGTCTCAGGGGTCAGAGCAACCATAGCAGAAGACAGATACTTCCAAGCAGGCCACAAACTTGACATTCACCAACAGATGAACCTCATAGCCCATGTGAATGCAGATGAGGTGAAAAAAGCAATGTTTGAAATTGACTGTAATAAAAGCCCGGGGCCTGATGGCTTTGGATCAGGTTTTTTCAAGGAAGCATGGCAAAATTGTAGGGCAAGAGGTGACTGAAGCCATAATTGACTTTTTTGACTCATCTAGAATGCTCAAGGAGGTGAATGCTACAAACTTATGCCTTGTACAGAAGATACAAAATCCAGAGAGGGCTTCAGATTTCAGACCAATAGCTTGTTGTAATACAATCTACAAATGCATCTCCAAGATCTTGTGTGGGAGATTAGCAAAAGTACTACCTGAGCTGGTGTCAGTGAACCAGGGAGCCATTGTTGCACAGAGGTCTATTGTTAACAACATCATGATATGTCAGGATCTTATTAAGCACTATAACAGGAAACAATCGTCTCCTAGATGCTTGATGAAGATAGATATAAGGAAAGCATATGACACAATACACTGGGGTTTTGTGAAGGAAATGCTGCAAGGGTATGGATTCCCTGTAAAATTCAGTGGATGGTTACTTGAATGCATCAAAACAGGAAGCATTAGTATTAATATAAATGGAGAAGCCCATGGAAACTTTATTGCAAAACGTGGCATCAGGCAAGGTGACCCAATCTCTCCATTAATATTTGTACTGGTAATGGAATATCTGTCAAGGATCTTGAAGATAGCTTGCATGCTCAAGACCTTCAGCTGGCACCCCATGTGTAAAGAGCTTGCATTAAGTCACCTATGCTTTGCTGATGACTTAATGTGTTTCTGTAAAGCTGACCCTGTTTCTGTGAGCACCATGATGAATAGCATAAATCACTTCTCCAAAGCAACTGGCTTGTATGCTAACAAGGAAAAATCAATCATTTACATAGCAGGGGTGAGTGAACAAGGAAAAAATGAACTGTTACACCTTTCAGGCTTTAGGGAGGGTACTTTGCCCATGAGATACCTGGGTGTCCCACTTTCCCCTTCAAAATGGAGCAAAATTGATTGTGAATGCTTAGTGGAAAAAATGACAAAAAAGTTGCAGATCTGGGCCTCTAGAAACCTCTCTTATGCAGGGAGAGTCCAACTAATAAACTCTGTACTATTCTCTATACATGTATACTGGTCAAGCATATTCATAATGCCTACCGGGGTACTAAAAAGTGTGGAGCAAAAATGCAGATTTTTCTTGTGGGGGACTATTGAACAGAAACATAAGACAAGCTTGGTGGCTTGGGATATGGTGTGCAGACCAAGGAAAAAAGGTGGGCTCAATGTAAAGAATTGGAAATGGTTCAACATAGCTCTAAATGGTAAGCACATCTGGGATATAGCCACAAAAAAAGACACTCTGTGGGTGAGATGGATTAATGGGGTTTATTGGAAAGGAGTAAATCTCTGGAATTATGCACCAATATGGGGCACAAGTTGGTACTGGAATAAACTGAACAAAATCAAAAGTTATTTCTAGGGGCAATACACAACAAGGGGAGTATGGAAGTATGCAGCTGATGGCATTTATTCTGCTGCAAGTGGATACAAAATGCTACAAGGAAACATGCCAAAATGCAGACTTGCAGATTTGATATGGGGAAAGATATCCATGCCTAGACAAAGCTTTTGCCTGTGGTTGGCTCAAATGAGTAGATTGTTAACAAAGGACAGGTTGTAGAGAATGGGCTTCCTCAATGGGGACGAAATATGCTACCTGTGCAAGCAGAAACCAGAGGACCACAACCACCTGTTCTTCAACTGCAAAGTGTCAACAGCAGTTCTGGAGCAGCTAAGGGGATGGCTGCAAATTTCAGCAAAAGCAAAAACAATTCAGGGGTTGGTTAACTGGATATGCAGCCAAAAATGCTCGAGACTCAGAAAGGAAGTATATGCATCAGGGCTAGTAGCAACAGTTTATTGGGTATGGAGATGCAGGAATACTCATTTTGCTGGTAAAGGCAGTATACCAGTGCCACAGATCATGCAACAGATTCAGCAAGCTGTCAGATGCAGAATCCAGCAATGCAGTAACAGCAAGAGGAAGATCTCCAGCAGGGATAAGAGATGGATAGGGGAAATTTAGTCAGAAGTGAACTGGATCAGAACATGCAGCAGAGATAGCAGACAGTCTGCATCAGACAGAAAGTCAGAATCAGAACACACTAGGGCTTCAGCAGAGAACCAAGCAAGTCTGCAAGGCATCAGAACATGTGTAGATAACCAGGCAGCAGATTTCAGAATCAGAAGCAGTTGCTGAAGCTAGGCTGAGTGAGGAAGAAACAGAAGGCAGTAGAAAGAAGGTGAACCACTGCTTGAAGTGAGATGATCCAGATTGACTTTAGTTCAGAAGAGAATCCAGCAGTTCTGCAAGGCATGAGCACCAGTGCAGAAAGTCAGGCAGCAGGTTTCAGCAGAGAATCAGTAGCAGTTTGCTGAAGCTAGGCAGAGTGAAGAATGAAACAGAATTCAGCAGAATTGTAAGGCTAAAAGAAGTTGTAATATATTAGCTTATTATTGTTTTTGTATTTTGCTGTAAGTCGGAAATGATTTTTGTAATTTGTTGGGTTTACAGAGATGGTGAACCACTGCCTAAAGTGAGTTGCACCAGATTGTAGGTTTGTAAGGTAGTAAAGGGATGTGGTAAAAAGGAACCCTACCTAGTAGGTGGCCTTGGATCCGCATTGCCTAAGGGCTGTAATCTCGTTACATTACAGTCAACAATAATACAATTTCTGACTTGCACCAAAAAAAAAAAAAAAACATTGGCATCGGGTAAAACCGCCCTTATAAGCCTATCAGGGACCCAATAACCGACCCTAGGGGCCTCCCACGTTCCATAGGGGTCTCCCGTACGATATGGGCCGAAAATATTAATGTTGAAAACTTTGCGTAAAATGGCCCAGAACACGTCCCCTAGAGCATTCCCGGGGTCCGGTTGCCGTTTCCGCCCGAAACTTTTTCGGGGACTCTATTATGGCCTTAGGGGACCCGGTGCCCCTGGAGGGTCACCTTGGTCCCGAACTCAGATATCACCCATGTCGCTCGTTTTTTGGGCCAAAACATTGGCATCGCGTAAAACCACCCTTACAAGCCTATCAGGGACCCAATAACGGACCCTAAGGGCCTCCCACGTCGCATATGGGTCTCCCGTACGATATGGGCCGAAAATATTAACGTCGAAAACTTTGCGTAAAATGGCCCAGAACACGTCCACTAGAGCATTGCCAGGGCCCGGTTGCCGTTTTCGCCTGAAATTTTTTCGGGGACTCTATTATGGCCCTTGGGGACCCCCGGTGCCTTGGGAGGGTCACCTTGATTCCCGAACTCAGATATCACTCATGTCGCCCATTTTTGGGCGAAAACATTGGAATTGCGTAAAACCGCCCTTACAAGGCTATCAGGGACCCAATATACGACCGTAGGGGCCTCCCATGTCCCATAGGGGTCTCCCGTACGATATGGGTCGAAAATATTACCGTCGAAAACTTTGCGTAAAATGGCCCAGAACACGTCCCCAGGAGCATTCCCGGGGCCCGGTTGCCGTTTTCGCCCGAAATTTTTTCGGGAACTCTTTTATCGCCTTAGGGGACCTCCGGTGCCCCGGGAGGGTCACTTTGATTCCCGAACTCAGATATCACCCACGTCGCCCGTTTTTGGGCCAAAACATTGACATCGAGTAAAACAGCCTTTACAAGCCTATCAGGGACCCAATAACCGACCCTAGGGGCCTCCCACGTCCCATAGCGGTCTCCCGTACGATATGGGCCAAAAATATTTAACGTCGAAAACTTTGCGTAAAATGGCCCAGAACACGTCCCCTAGAGCATTCCCGGGGCCTGGTTGCCGTTTTCGCCCGAAATTTTTTTGGGGACTCTATTATGGCCCTAGGGGACCCCCGGTGCCTTGGGAGGGTCACCTTGATTCCCGAACTGAGATATCACCCATGTCGCCCATTTTTGGGCGAAAACATTGGCATCGAGTAAAACCGCCCTTACAAGCCTATCAGGGACCCAATAATCGACCCTAGGGGCCTCCCATGTCCCATAGGGGTCTCCCGTAAGATATGGGTCGAAAATATTAACGTCAAAAACTTTGCGTAAAATGGCCCAGAACACGTTCCCTAGAGCATTCCCGGGGCCTGGTTGGCGTTTTCACCCGAAATTTTTTGGGGACTCTATTATGGCCCTAGGGGCCCCCTGTGCCACGGGAGGGTCAACTTGATTCCCGAACTCAAATATCACCCATGTCGCCCGTTTTTGGGCCAAAACATTGGCCTCGCTATTATGTCTTTGTATTTTGTTGTAAGTCAGAAATAATTTTTGTAATTTGTTATGTTTACAGAGATGGTGAACCACTGCCTGTAGTGAGTTGCACCTGATTGAAAGTTTGTAAGGTAGTATAGGGATGTAGTAAAAAGGAACCCTACCTAGTAGGTAGCCTTGGATCTGCATTGCCTAAGGATTGTAATTTTGTCACATTACAGTGAGCAATAATACAATTTCTGACTTGCACCAAAAAAAAACATTGGCATCGCGTAAAACCGCCCTTACAAGCCTATTAGGGACCCAATAACAGACCCTAGGGGCCTCCCACGTCCCGTAGGGTCTCCTGTACGATATGGGCCAAAAATATTAAGGTCGAAAACATTCCGTAAAATGGCCCAAAACACGTCCCCTAGAGGATTGCCAGGGCCCGATTGCCGTTTTCGCCCGAAATTTTTTTGGGGACTCTATTATGGCCCTAGGGGACCCCCCGGTGCCCCGGGAGGGGCACCTTTATTCCCGAACTCAGATATCACCCATGTCGCCCATTTTTTGGGCGAAAACATTGGCATCGCTTAAAACCGCCCTTACAACCCTATCAGGGACCCAATAACCGACCCTAGGGGCCTTCCATGAACCATAGGGGTCTTCCGTACGATATGGGCCGAAAATATTAACGTCGAAAACTTTGGGTAAAATGGCCCAGAACACGTCCCCTGGAGCATTCCCGAGGCCTCGTTGCCGTTTTCGCCCGAAACTTTTTCAGGGACTTAATTAGGGCCCTAGGGGAACCCCGGTGCCTCGGGAGGGTCACCTTGATTCCCGAACATAGATATCACCCATGTCGCCCGTTTTTGGGCCAAAACATTAGCATCGCGTAAAACCGCTCTTACAAGCCTATCAGGGACCCAATAACCGACCCTAGGGGCCTCCCATGTCCCATAGGGGTCTCCCGTACGATATGGGCCGAAAATATTAACGTCGAAAACTTTGCGTAAAATGACCCAGAACATGACCCCTAGAGCATTCCCGGGGCCCGGTTGCCGTTTTCGCCCGAAATTTTTTCGGGGACTCTATTATAGCCCTAGAGGACCCCTGGTGCCCCGGAAGCGTCACCTTGATTCCCGAACTCAGATATCACCCATGTCGCCCGTATTTTGGGCCAAAACATTGGCATCGCGTAAAACCTATCTTACAAGTTTATCACGGACCCAATAACCGAACCTAGGGGCCTCCCATGTCCCATAGGGGTCTTCCGTACGATATGGGCCAAAAATATTAGCGTCAAAAACATTGCGTAAAATGGCCCAGAACACTTCCCCTAGAGCATTCCCAGGGCCCGGTTGCCGTTTTCGCCCGAAATTTTTTCCGGGACCCTATTCTGGCCCTAGGAGACCCCCGGTGCCCCGGGAGGGTCACCTTGATTCCCAAACTCAGATATCACCCATGTCGCCCATTTTTGGGCCAAAACAATGGCATCGCGTAAAACCTCCCTTACAAGCCTATCAGGGACCCAATAAACGACCCTTGGGGCCTCCCATGTCCCATAGGGGTCTCCTGTACGATATGGGCCGAAAATATTAACGTCGAAAACTTTGGGTAAAATGGCCCAGAACACGTCCCCTGGAGCATTCCCGAGGCCTGGTTGCC
>CM076152.1:20647500-20655000 GCA_038025085.1 Tetragonia tetragonoides
TCACATCAATCCGACATATATACCCACAAGCCGGCTAGATAGCTCATCCCGAAGGAGATCACATCCATCCGACGTCGGCTCACTGGCTCATCCCGAAGGAGATCACATCTATCCGACGTCGTCTGGATAGCTCGATCCCGAAGGAGATCACATCCGTCCAACATTTATACCCACATCGTAACCGTAAGCCATCGTCGACCTTGACAGCGCCCGAGTGGACGCGACATGACACAACTCGGGGCCTAGTAGGTGCTTCATGCGGCCACACGTCGCGTCCGTCTTCGGCACCGCCTCCGTCTCCGGCATAGGGGGCCGGTGCTTGAGCCGAGGTGTCGTGGGTGTCCGGGTATGATGGCGGACGACTTGACACTACTCGGTGCCTGGTAGGCGCTTCATGTCGCGTCGCTTGCCTTCCTTCGCCCACAAGCACTCTCTCAAGCAACTACCCCTTAAAGAGTCTTATAAGGTTTAGTGGTTCTGACAGGAGTAGACATGGATAGTGCATAACTTTCATACTGGGGTTTTTGAGAGTTTGGATAATTATTTTCCAAAAGTTCCACCTCAAACTTTTCAAGTATATTATTTTGTTACGGAAAAATATTTTTTTTTTTAATTTTTCACACAAGGTAGATATTTAATTTAATTTTTAATTAAACAATAGGGTGAAAAATTGGAAATAAATAGAAATAATATCAGAAAAATTACAAAAAAATTGGGAAATATTTTTGAGACCTCACTTTAATATTAGAACTAATTTTGAGACCTCACTACTCACTCTTGGTGTGTAGGAAATTCCGGCCCTCTCCCAGGCTTTTCGTGTTTTGGCACCTACATTGGCATCCGTAAAAACGCAATTACAAGCCTATCATGGACCAAATAACCAACCCTGGGCGCTTCCCATATCCCTTAGGCATGTCCCGTGCGATATGGTGTGAAAATATACACCTACGGTCCGGAGCATCTCGGAAGCCAAAATAACGTGGATTATATCCTTTGATTTCCGGCTTCCCGGGGCCCGGTTGTCATTTTTGCCTAAACATCTTCTAGGGGTATATCATGACCCTAGGGGACCCTAGGCGCTGCGGGAGGGTCATCCTTATCCCCGAACTCCGATATCACCCATGTGGCCCATTTTTGGGCCAAAACATTGGCATCGCGTAAAACTGCCCTTACAAGCTTATCAAGGACCTAGTAACCGATCCTAGGGGCCTCCCACGTCCCCTATGGGTCTCCCGTACGATATGGGCAAAAATATTAACGTCGAAAAGTTTGCGTCCGGGGGCCCAAAACACGTCCCCTAGAGCATTCCCGGGGCCCGGTTGCCGTTTTCGCCCGAAATTTTTTCAGGGACTCTATTAGGGCCCTAGGGGACCCCCGGTGCCCCGGGACGGTGACCTTGATTCCCGAACTCCGAAATCACCCTTGTCCCCAATTTTTGGGCCAAAACATTGGCATCGCGTAAAACCGCCCTTACAAGCCTATCAGGGACCCAATAACCGACCCTAGGAGCCTCCCACGTCCCATAGGGGTCTCCCGTACCATATGGGCCGAAAAACTTCACGTCGAAAACTTTGCGTAAAATGGCCAAGAACACGTCCCTTGGAGCATTCCCGGGGCCCGGTTGCCGTTTTCGCCCGAAATTTTTTCGGGGACTCTATTATGGCCCTATGGGACCCCCGGTGCCCCAGGAGGGGCACCTTGATTCCCGAACTCAAATATCACCCATGTCGCCCGTTTTTGGGCCAAAACATTGGCATCGCGTAAAACGGCCCTTACAAGCCTATCAAGGACCCAATAACCGACCCTAGGGGCCTCCGACGTCCCATAAAGGTCTGCCGTACGATATGGGCCGAAAATATTAACGTCGAAAACATTGCGTAAAATGGCCCAAAACACGTCCCCTAGAGCATTCCCGAGGCCTGGTTGCTGTTTTCGCCCGAAATTTTTTCTGGGGCTCTATTATTGCCCTAGGGGACCTCTGGTGCCCCGGCAGGGTCACCTTGATTCCCGAACTCAGATATCACCCTTGTCGCCCGTTTTTGGGCCAAAACATTGGCATCGCGTAAAACCGCCCTTACAAGCCTATGAGGGACCCAATAACCGACCCTAGGGGCCTCCCTTGTCCCATAGGGGTCTCCCGTACGATATGGGCCTGAAATATTAAGGTCGAAAACTTTGCGTAAAATGGCCCAGAACACGTCCCCTAGAGAATTCCCGGGGCCCGGTTGCCGTTTTCGCCCGAAAATATTTCGGGGACTCTATTATGGCGCTAGGGGACCCCCGGTACCCCAGGAGGGTCACCTTGATTCCCGAACTCAGATATCACCCATGTCGCCCTTTTTTGGGCCTAAACATTGGCATCGCGTAAAACCGCCCTTACAAGCCTATCAGGGACCCAATAACCGACCCTAGGGGCCTCCCATGTCCCATAGGGGCCTCCCGTACGTTATGGACCGAAAATATTAACATCGAAAACTTTCCATAAAATGGCCCAGAACACGTCCCCTAGAGCATTCCCAGGGCTCGGGTGCCGTTTTCGCCCGAAATTTTTTCGGGGACTCTATTATGGCCCTAGGGGAACCCCAGTGCCCCGGGAGGGTCACCTTGATTCCGGAACTCAGATATCACCTATGTCGCCCGTTTTTGGGCCAAAACATTGACATCGCAGACCTGATATGGGGGAAGATATCCATGCGTAGACATAGTTTTTGCCTATGGCTGGCTCAAATGGATAGATTGCTAACAAAGGACAGATTACAGAGGATGGGATTTATGAATGGGGATGCCTTATGCTATCTGTGCAAGTAGGAACCAGAGGAACACAATTACCGATTCTTCAAATTCAAAGTGTCAGCAGAAGTCCTGGAACAGATAAGGGGATGGTTGCAAATTTGAGCAAGAGCAAGTACAATTTAGGGGATGTTTAACTGGATCAGCAGACAAAAATGCTCGAGAATCAGAAAGGAAGTTTATGCATCAGGGGTAGCAGCAGCAGTATACTGGATATGGAGATGCAGAAATACTCATTTTGCTGGCAAAGGCAGCATACCAGTGCCACAGATGATACAACAGGTCCAGCAAGCAGTCAGATGCAGAATCCAACAATGCTGCAACAGCAAGAGGAAGATCTGCATCAGGGACAAGATCTGGATAGGGGGATATAGTCTGAAATTAAACTGGATCACAGCAAGGAATAGAGCAAACAGACAGAGTACACCAGACAGAAAGGCAGAAAGCAGAACTCAACAGGGTGTCCTGGCATTTTTGCAAGATACCAGGAACATGTGCAGGGAAATGGACAGCAGGTTCCAGAAGGGAATCAGAAGCAGGTTGATGCAGCCAGACTCTAAATCAGGTAGCAGGAACCAGTAGATTGCACAGGAAACCAGCAGGATGCTGATGCAGGAAAGAAGGTGGAATGAATCAGCTCTGGAAGACTGCACCAGCAGAGGATTCGGAGTAGAGGGCAGAAGCAAAGCAGAAGCAGGAAGAAGCAGATTCAGTGGAAAACAAGGAAATTCTGTAATCAGCAGCAGGTTGATGTAGCAAGGCAGAATGAGGAATGTAACAGCTCCAAACAGAGTCGAAAAGCTAGAAGAAGTTGTAACATTTTTAGCTATATATGTTTTTGTATTTTGCTGTAAGTCAGAAATAATTTTTGCAAATTGTAATGTTTACAGAGATGGTGAGGATTAATTTTTGTAAATTGTAATGTGTACAGAGATGGTGAACCACTGCCTGTAGTGAGTTGCACCAGATTGAAGGGTTGTAAGGTAGTAGAGGGATGTAGCAAAAAGGAACCCTACCTAGTAGGTGGCCTTGGATCTGCATTGCCCAAGGACTGTAATCTTGTTACATTACAATGAGCAATAATACAATTTCTGACTTGCACCAAAAAAAAACATTGGCATCGCGAGGGTCATCTCATCTCTCTCCTCTACACCGCTCGGTCGCCATTGACGCAGCTGTGAGTTTCAATGGGGAAGAAAGACAAGACAAAACGAGGGACAGAAAAGCACGATGACAATGGGGAAATTCAGTACCACTGAGTCCTACAAAAACTGGGAAACACAGGCAAAGCTTAAGCACAAATCGAGACAACCTAGATCGGGTTGTGCACAACCTTACTGAGGAATTGGAGGCACCGGAGGTCATGACTCCTGAAGTACAAATAGAAACAGTTCAACAAATTGAACTAGCTAGAGAGAAGATCAATACTTGGCTCTCAAAGATGAAGGATAAGGCAAGAACTCACTTCTTGTTTGAAGATGAGGATGAAGGCCCAGAACAAGCAAAGCAACAAGAAACTGCAGTTGCAGGTAATACCTCAGCTTGGGAAAAATTTGACATCTCTAAATTGAAAAATGCGGGGGATGAACAAAATTGCCATGATGATAAATGGGTTGGTTCTGGTTCGGTTTGATTCCCTAGAGCAGAGGGATGTTGTACTACAGGAGGGGGTATATCACTTTGATAATAAACCCATGATTGTAAGGCCATGGTCTGAAAATGTAGATTATGCGCAAGAGGAATTGACCTCGGTGCCAATTTGGGTAAAATTCCCGGGACTTAATGTGAAGTACTGGAATGCAATGGGATTGAGCAAGATAGCAAGCCTTGTAGGTAGGCCAATGATGGCAGATAGGAACACAGAGCTTAAAGTTGGAATTCAATATGCCAGGGTGATGATTGAAGTTGAAATTGGAGCTGTTTACCCTAACAAGGTTCACTACAAGAATGAGCAGGGCAATATTGTGGAACAGGAAGTGGAATATGATTGGAAGCCTATCTTATGCAGCCACTGCAAACAATATGGGCACAGTGAGACAGAATGCAGAAGGAAAGCTGCTACAGTGCCTTTGATCCAAGCAGTACCTGCACAGAATCCACCAGGTCAACAAGAAAACCCCAGGAAACAGCAGTGGCAGAATGCTGGGAGGGGGAGAGGAAGAATGGGTATTGCAGGGAGAGGATTAAGAGCTGGAAGAGGCTATTACAGACAAGTACAGCAATAGCAAAATGAAAATCCACAGACACAAAATCCTTTTGCAGCACTGCAGAATGAAGAAGAAGCACAGGAAGTGCAACTGGCACAAAATAAAACTGCAGAACCTGACATACAAAAGGAGTTGCACACAGGTATGGTTCCAGGAAATGGTAAGCCTCCTATCTTGACTGTTAGTCATGGATAGGATCCTTATATGGAATGTAAGAGGCCTTAATGGCCCAAATAAGCAGAGGGATGTTGCCCTATTCTGCAAAAAAAACAAATGTGGCTTGGTAGCTTTCCTAGAAACAAAAATCAGAATAATAAATATGGAAAAATGCAAAAATAGTTTCATGCCAGGGTGGGAATCTTACAGTAATCACAATGAACATAGGCTGGGAAGAATTTGGATAAGATGGTTGCCAGACATTTTTCATGTTACTGTGCTTTTCTCTTCTATGCAAATGATTATCTGCAAGGTAATTAATTTAGTGAGGAAAAAAGAATTTGTGGTGAGTTTTGTGTATGGGCAAAATGAAAAAGAAGACAGGAAACAATTATGGAAGGATCTCAGGGATTTTGCAATTAATTGTAATAATCCTTGGATTGTGGGTGGAGATTTTAATAATGTATTGCTTCCTAGTAATAGGCAAGGGGGGCAACCAGTTACTCTTGCTGAAATACAGGATTTTAAAATCTGCATTGAGGACTGTTTTCTTACTGAAATGGCTTGGTCTGGGTGCCAGTACACATGGAACAATAGGCATGAGGAGGGAGGGAGAGTTTACTCTAAAATAGACTGGGTTTTTACCAATAGCCAATGGATGCAGGAGATTGATCAGTGCACTCTACAGTTTCTACCAGAGGGTGTATCTGATCACTCTCCTATTTGTTTAACTCTCCAAGAAGAAACCAAGAAAAGAAACATTCCCTTTAAGTTCTTTAACATGTGGTGCCTACACTCTGAATTCCAAGCAATGGTGCAGCAAGCTTGGAATTGCAGAGCACAGGGCACTAAAATGTTCAGAGTGTACAAGAAGCTGAAAAGAGTGAGAAATGTTCTGAAAAAGCTAAACAGAGAGGAATTCAGTGATATATTAGCTCAGGCTGATATTGCTAGAACTGTAATGACTCAAGCTCAGACAGAAGCAAACAAGGAACCTCTCAATGTGGCACTGCAACAAAAAGAGATACAGGCTAGGCAGAGGTACAATGAAGTGAACTTAGCAGCTGAGAATTTTTTGCAGCAGAAGAGCAAAGCTAAGTGGATTCAGTTGGGAGATGGGAACAACCAGCTCTTCTATGCAGTTATGAAACAGAGAAGACAAATGAACAGACTACACTGCATCAAGACACAGGAAGATGTATTATTAGAAGACCAGGATCTGATTATTGAGGAAATTGTGGGATTTTACAGGAAAATGTTGGGAGTGTCAGGGGTCAGGGAAACCACAGCAGAAAGTAGTTTCTTTTCAGCAGGACACAAATTGGACATACACCAACAGATGACCATTAGTGCTCCTGTGAGTGCCGAAGAAGTGAAGCTAGCCATGTTCGATATTGACTGTAACAAAAGTCCAAGCCCTGATGGCTTTGGATCAGGTTTTTTCAGAGAAGCTTGGCATATTGTGGGAGAAGATGTGACTGAAGCCATCATTGACTTTTTTGACTCCTCTAAAATGCTCAAAGAGGTGAATGCCACAAATTTATGTCTTGTGCAGAAGATAGCAAATCCTGAGAAGGCATCTGATTTCAGGCCAATTGCCTGCTGCAATACCATCTACAAATGCATCTCCAAGATCTTGTGTGGGAGATTGGCAGGAGTGCTTCCTGCCCTAGTCTCTGTGAACCAGGGAGCATTTGTGGCTCAAAGATCAATTGTACACAACATAATGATTTGCCACGATCTTATCAAGCATTACAACAGAAAACAATCCTCTCCTAGATGCCTGATGAAGATTGACCTAAGGAAAGCCTATGACACTATTCATTGGAGTTTTGTCAAGGAAATGCTGCAAGGGTATGGTTTCCCAGTAAAATTCATTGGTTGGGTACTAGAGTGCATCCAAAGTGCAAGTTTCAGCATCAACATCAATGGGGAGGTTCATGGCTATTTTCCTGCTAAGCGAGGCATTAGACAAGGAGATCCAATATCTCCACTCATTTTTGTGTTGGTAATGGAGTATCTGTCAAGAATCCTGAAAATAGCATGTATGGATAAGAGCTTCAGTTGGCATCCCATGTGCAAAGAACTGGCACTGAGTCACCTATGTTTTGCTGATGACTTGATGTGCTTCTACAAAGCAGCACCTGAATCTGTGAGTATCATGATAAACAGCTTGAATTATTTTTCACAAGCTACTGGCCTGTTTGCAAATAAAGAGAAATCTAACATGTACATTGCTGGTGTAAGTGAACAAGTGAAGAGTGAGCTGCTAGGCTTATCAGGGTTCAGAGAGGGGACACTACCTATGAAATATCTGGGTGTACCACTGTCTCCATCTAAATGGAGC
>CM076152.1:20660000-20672500 GCA_038025085.1 Tetragonia tetragonoides
AGGTCGACGATGCCTTACGGTTACGATGTGGGTATAAATGTTGGACGGATGTGATCTCCTTTGGGATCGAGCTATCCAGACAACGTCGGATAGATGTGATCTCCTTCGGGATGAGCCAGCGAGCCGACATCGGATGGATGTGATCTCCTTCGGGATGAGCTATCTAGCCGGCTTGTGGGTATAAATGTCGGATTAATGTGATCTCCTTTGGGATCGAGCCATCCAGACGACGTCGGATAGATGTGATCTCCTTCGGGATGAGCCAGCGAGCCGACGTCGGATGGATGTGATCTCTTTCAGGATGAGCTATCTAGCCGGCTTGTGGGTATAAATGTCGGATTGATGTGATCTCCTTCGGGATCAAGCCATCCAGACGACGTCGGATAGATGTGATCTCCTTCGGGATGAGCCAGCGAGCCGACGTCGGATGGATGTGATCTCATTCGGGATGAGCTATCTAGCCGTCTTGTGGGTATAAACGTCGGATGGATGTGATCTCTTTCGGGATGAGCCGTCTAGCCGACGGGTGGGTATAAAGTATAAACGTCGTATGGATGTGATCTCCTTCGGGATGAGCTGTCTAGCCGGCGAGTGGGTATCGAAGGTCCCTTCTTCGAGATTTTCACGCCGAGCGTTGTGCTGGTTGGGGTCTCCCTCGGACATCCATGGGGCTACTGTGATACCCCAATATTTTCTATAATTATAATATCGATTATAACTCATTTATAAATAGTTTCGGAGATTTAAATCGTATATTTATTTAACGATTCGGTTTACTCAAATTAAGCCATAATAATATTAATTATTAATATGGGAATTTCGGAGTTTATAATTATCAAATTGAGGGATTTAATTAAAATGATTTTGTCTATGAATGAGGTTTATTCATATTGTTTTAATTAGCTTTAAGTAGCATTTAATTAGTTTTAATTGTGTTTGAATTAATTATTAAATCTGAAAATAATCCTAATTCTAATAGGGTTTGACTTTCCTTGACTGGCACCTATATAAGCAAAGAGATGGGTCAGTTGATCAGTTTACAGAACTGCGCCAAAAACCCAATTCTCTCTCTTTCTCTCTCCTCACACACGACACACTCTCTCTCTCTCTCTTTCTTCTCTCTCGGCCTCACGCACACACTCTCTCTCTTCTCCATTGCTGCTGCCCCTTCCGGAGAACACCTGGCCACCACCAAGTGAGCCGCTCCCCTCTCCTCTCTCTTTCTTTCTCTCTCTTTCTTCCCCGCTCCCTCTCGCCCCTGTTCTCTCTCCCCCGTCCCCTGTTTTTCTGGTTCGTGGCTGCCGCGCCGGCGGGTGGCCGACGTGGCTGGGCCTTGCCCGTCGCCTCTCTCCTCTTCAGTCTGTCTCTCTCGCTCTCGTTTGCTCTCTCTCCTTCTCTCGCAAATTTTCTCTGTCTCTCTCTCTCTCTCCTGGCCGCCGGTCGCCGGCCAGCCACCACCACTGACCACGGTGGTCAGGTGGGTGGTGATGGTGCTGATACGTCCGACCATGGGTCCCCTTGTGGGTGACCGTGGTCGAGACTTGCACAATAATTTAGGGTTTCGAATTTAATATTTTTGTTTTAATTAATATCGTATTTTTATAATTTTTCAATAATTATTTATATTTTTCTGTACTCGTTCGGAGTCCGAATCTGGATTTTCAAAAGCCTAGATTGGGTGGAATAAATCAAGCCATTTAATAACAATATTATTTTACAGTTTCAGTACTGTTTGGATTTTGTTATTTACTAATTATGTCTCGGTAATTATTTTAAATTAGGACCAAACGGACAAGCGTGATCGGGTTGTGATTAGTCAAGTCACCTACTGCTAAGTGAGCGTTTGTTAGGTAAGCGATTGTGCCTACCTCCTTCCAAAGCCCCATCAAAATTTTTTTGACGTGTTATGTGCTAATTGATAATTATTTGTGAATTTAATATGCTAAGCATGATTAAAATATATTTGTCGTTAGTTATGAGAATATGAATTATATTCTTCGCTGTAACTATGATTTATAATGAGTATGATGAGGTTATAAAGTTTCGTTAATTAATTAGTTTATATGCTAATTAATGTTTAATTAAGGAGATGTTGAAATTCTAATATTATTATGATATAATAATATGTGCTATTTGGAATGGGATATTATTGAGTGCTAATGAGCACCTAGTATGTTTGTTGGATGTTATTTGTGAAAGTGTAATTTTTGGATATCATGATTTAAAGTGTTTTTACTGGGTATGGACGACGTTTATTCAGTTTATCTGATTTTTTTTTTCTTTTTTTTCTTCTCTTTTTCTTCTGTACCTTGTTTCCGCCACGGAAACCAAAGTGCAGGTGTAGTTGAGTCAGGATGGTTTGTTAGAATGTTAAATGTGGGCCGTTGCTTAGAACTTTTTATTATTGGTTACTCTCGATTAATTGGGATTTCGGTTTGTGCCCTTGAAGGCAAAGTTATAATAAAACTATAATGGACTTAAGACCGCTGATAGACAACTCTGATATTTATGTTTAATTTCTTAGAATTTATTCCTTAGCGATAAATGTTGCAATAACATACCCTTGGGTCCGTGACGGTTCGATGGTGTCGAGTCGTGGATAGCGACGTCGATAGTTTCGGAGATTTAAATCGTATATTTATTTAACGATTCGATTTACTCAAATTAAGCCATAATAATATTAATTATTATTATGGGAATTTCTGGATTTATAATCATCAAATTGAGGGATTTAGTTAAAATGATTTTGTATATAAATGAGGTTTATTCATATTGTTTTAATTAGCTTTAAGTAGCATTTAATTAGTTTTATTTGTGTTTTAATTAATTATTAAATCTGAAAATAATCCTAATTCTAGTAGGGTTTGACTTTCCTTGACTGACAACTTTATAAGCAAAGAGATGGGTCAGTTGATCAGTTTACAGAACTGAGCCAAAAACCCAATTCTCTCTCTTTTTCTCTCCTCACACACGACACACACTCTCTCTCTCTTTCTTCTCTCTCGGCCTCACGCACACACTCTCTCTCTCCTCCATTGCTGCCGCCCCTTCGCCGGAGAACACCAGGCCACCACCAGGTGAGCCGCTCCCCTCTCCCCTCTCCTCTCTCTTTCTTTCTCTCTTTTTCTTCCCCTCTCCCTCGCGCCCCTATTCTCTCTCCCCCGTCCCCTGTTTTTCTGGTTCGTGGCTGTCGCGCCTTGGTGGTCGCCGGCGGGTGGCCGACGCCGCTGGGCCTTACTCGTCGCCTCTCTCCTCTTGAGTCTCTCTCTCTCTCTCTCTCTCTCTCTCTCTCTCTCTCTCTCTCTCTCTCGTTTGCTCTCTCTCCCTCGCAAATTTTCTCTCTCTCTCTCTCTCTCTCTCTCTCTCTCTCTCCTGGCCGCCGGTCGCGGGCGAGCCACCACCACCGACCACGTTGGTCAGGCGGGTGGTGATGGTGCTGATGGGTCCGACCATGGGTCCCCTTGTGGGTGACCGTGGTCGATACTTGCACAATAAGTTAGGGTTTCGAATTTAATATTTTCGTTTTAATTAATTTCGTATTTTCAGTATTGTTCAATAATTGTTTATATTGTTCTGTACTCGTTCGGAGTCCGAATCCAGATTTTCAAAAGCCTAGATTGGGCGGAATAAATGAAGGAATTTAATAAAAATATTAGTTTACAGTTTCAGTACTTTTTGGATTTTCTTATTTACTAATTATGTCTCGGTAATTATTTTTAATTAGGACCAAACGGACAAGCGTGATCGGGTTGTGATTAGTCAAGTCACCTACTGCTAAGTGAGCATTTGTTAGGTAAGCGATTGTGCCTACCTCCTTTCAAAGCCCCATCAAAACTATTTTGATGTGTTATGTGCTAATTAATAATTATTTGTGAATTTAATATGCTAAGCATGATTAAACTATATCGTCGTTAGTTATGAGAATATGAATTATATTATTCGCTGTAAATATAATTTATAATGAGTATGATGAGATTATGAAGTTTCGTTAATTAATTAGTTTATATACTAATTAATCTTTAATTATGGAGATGTTGAAATTCTAATATTATTATGATATAATAATATGTGCTATTTGGAATGGGATATTATTGAGTGCTAATGAGCACCTAGTCTGTTTGTTGGATGTTATTTGTGAAAGTGTAATTTTTAGATATCATGATTTACTGCCGAAGTGCTGCCGAAATTTCGTTAGACATATATGAAGCATGATTATTGTTAATATGCATTGATGTCGTTATCGTCGTTATTATTATTCATTATCATGAGCTTGAAAAGAAGTAGTATGTCGTGGACTCGTTGTACCACTAGGTCAATCAATGCAAGTATGTGAATTGAACTAAATGAGAATAAGACTCCTAATGGATCCCTAGGAGTAGTCGAGCTATCGAGACTTATCTAATTGATGTCGTCTAGGGATGCGTGATTCCCAAGTTACTTTTATGGACACCTCTTAGTGTGTTCGGGACGGATCATTCCCCATTGTTTATTTCACTACATATCGATTATTATGTTAGTGGTAGTGTGAGTATACACTAGAGTAAGTCCATGGCATGTCTAGGGTAATCGCTGTTCTATTCGCTCTCTTATTACTCTAATCACGATGGCTTATCTATTGTGTTCGAATGATCACTAAAGAAAGAATTGCATGTAATTGAATATTGAGTATGCGTGTGCTTGATTGTGTGACTACTTGTGCATGCAAATGAATTTCAATGATTCTTCTAAAACCTAGGTAAGGTTTCCGAAAGTGTTTTTACTGGGTATGGACGACGTTTATTCAGTTTATCTGATTTTTGTTTTCTTTTATTTCTTCTCTTTTTCTTCTGTACCTTGTTTCCGTCACGGAAACCAAAGTGCAGGTGTAGCTGAGTGAGGACGGTTTGCTAGAAGGTTAAATGTGGGCCGTTGCTTTAGAACTTTTGATTATTGGTTACTCTGGATTAATTGGGATTTTGGTTTGTGCCCTTCAAGGCAAAGTTGTAATAAAACTATAATGGACTTAAGACCGCTGATAGACAACTCTGATATTTATGTTTAATTTGTTTAGATGCTTCCTTTGATACCTAGTTTCCCTTTCTTCTTAGAATTTACTCCTTAGCGATGAATGTTGCAGTGACATACCCTTGGGTCCGTGACGGTTCGGCGGTGTCAAGTCGTAGATAGCGACGTCGATAGTTCCCAGGAAATCGTTGCGAATTCGGGGATGTTACAGCTACTATGTAGTTTCGTGGGTACGTCGAGGTTGATTTTGGCGCTTTAATTGTGAAGGCGTGTGAGTGGCACTCGGTCCGTTTGGGTTGCACAGACCTTTTCATCGATTGCTCCAAGAGCGAATTGCCTTGGACGAAGCATGGTTTCCTGTGTTTGATACCTACGGATGGTAATCGTGACCCTGAAAAGATGAGATCTCCGTCCAGCATCCTCCCAAGGGTGCCGGGTGGACAACTCAAGCTGAACACGTCGTCCACCCACGTCGAGCCTTTGGTGCGGCTGTGGCATGGGCTGCGTGCTCTAGCTGTTCTCTGGGATGCGGAACACTGAGCGGGCAGGGGTCCGAAAGGCCTTAACTGTCCAATCTAGCGTTCTTCGCTCAGCACGAACGTCGGTCGAGAGCGATTTGACCTCTCGATCACTCGGAAAGGCTCATATGCGTCTGACATCGATTTATGGTGCTACCTGGTTGATCCTGCCAGTAGTCATATGCTTGTCTCAAAGATTAGGCCATGCATGTGTAAGTATGAACTAATTAAGATTGTGAAACTGCGAATGGCTCATTAAATCAGTTATAGTTTGTTTGATGGTACCTGCTACTCGGATAACCGTAGTAATTCTAGAGCTAATACGTGCAACAAACCCCGACTTCTGGAAGGGATGCATTTATTAGATAAAAGGTCGACGCGGGCTTTGCCCGTTGCTCTGATGATTCATGTTAACTCGACGGATCGCGGCCTTTGCTCCGGCGACGCATTATTCAAATTTCTGCCCTATCAACTTTCGATGGTAGGATAGTGGCCTACTGTTAGACCCTCTGACAACGCCTCGGTGACACCTACGCGCAGCGCCTATGTCATCGGTCATGACATAGGTCGTGCGCACCAAGTAGGCACTTGAGCCAGTATGAAAGTTAAGCATTGGTCATGTTTCCTCCTGTCAGTATCAATAAAGCTTATAAGACTCTTTAAGGGGTACTTGCTCCGTGGAGGAGTCAAGAGGGGAGACCGCCTAGGGAGCCTTATAGGCGCAGCGTTGGGCGCGGCTCTCGGTCATGGTGTGGCCATGACGAGCTTGACGGAAGGATTGTCCCATAGGACAACCTGGGCGGTGCCACGAACGGAATGACGGTTGATGCTTAACCCACGTACGGCCAAGCGGTTAGCCCACGTCCCTTGAAATGAGGGCGACTCAAGGGAGTGAGGAACATGACCATTGACGAAGGAGGTTACCAGCGGTTACCCAATGAACGTGGGTAACGGTTACCCAAGGCATGGGTGAGTGGGCAGTTACCTGGCAGTTGACAAAGACGGTTACCGAAGGCATGGCGCCTAGTAGGCGCGAACGTGGGTCAACGTGGAGTCAACAACAGCGGTTATCCCACTACCCCATGATGGGGGAAACTACCCCAAGCACTAAAGGAGGCGGTTACACGTTAGTGGGGAGTGGAGACATGGGATTGTCCCACTCTCCCCACTAAGCGAGCGGTTACATAGGAACAACAGCCCACTAAAGGGAGTTGTCCCATGATCTCCACTACGTGGAAGTTATAGGCGGTTATCCTAGTTTGTAGGCGCCTACTTGGCTAGGTTGTAGCCAAGGCTTTATCCATAATTAGTGCTCAGACATCCGATGATGGATATACGCTCTGGCACCCGAATGTATGTGTCAAAGTAATTAATATACGAGCCCCTTTATGTGTATACTTGTGCGTGAGCTATTCTAGAGCGTTGCTAGAAGCTATCATAGGCGAAAAAGTTAGGCGCAAATCAGTGCCAAGCTTTACCCTGTGACAATTTGGTCCGACCTGCCGGATAGGCTAGACTTAGTCGGGTTCGACGCGATTGCTAAGAAGAAGGTGAAGAAAGGTACCCAGACCCAAGAGGATGCTGAAGCCCCGGTGTTTAGCCAAGGAGCTTCTCATAACCTGGCTGCGTCGAAAGGACATGAGGCAAGCCAAGGGGAAGGAGTCCCCACGTCTGGCCGTGGTGATGGCAACTTCTCTGTGCATACCACGGACACCTCCAGCACGGGGTCATAAAATCCCTCCCCCTGCCTCTGATGCCAAGGGAAACCCCAAGGGTACCCCGAAGAACAAAGGTCCCGAAGTGTCGGGAGAAACACCCGTCACTCCTAACTGGCGCCATGTGAGGCGCATTGCTCGGGTGGAGACCATGCTCGGTCTCAACCCCAAGAACTTTGACGATGCCCCAGTGCCCTGGTTGGATCTCCCTTTCCTCAAGATGAGGATGGAGAGTCTAGAGAAGTCCCTAGACGAGACGAAGAACAAACAATCAGAATCGTTAGGGAAAATCGACTTACTTCTAAGTCGTGGATCGGGAAGTAGGAACTTTGGAGAAGGTACGTCCTACCTTCCTCCTCCTCCTCCCCCTCCCCTAACTGAAGTGGAGCGCCTCCGAGGGGAGCTGGAATCCCTACGGAAGCAAAGAGAGGAACCGAGAGGAGAACGGCTCAGGAACAAAGTCCCGGACCCGAAGGCATTCACCGGAGTTCGCTGCGTGAAGGAGCTGGAGAACTACTTGTGGGACATGGAACAGTACTTTGAAGCTGCTCATGTCCACGAGCGCGACAAAGTCACGGTTGCTACGATGTATCTGTCTGGAGATGCCAAGCTATGGTGGCGCTGCCGCGTGGAATTGGACAAAGCCCCCGGGCATACTCCAATCAGAGATTGGGCTACTCTAAAGGTAGAGTTAAAGGCTCAATTTCTCCTGAACAATGCATCGTGGTTGGCTAAGGAGGCCCTGAAGAACCTGAAGCAAACCAAAATGGTTCGCGACTATGTCAAGGAGTACAGCTCTCTCATGCTGGACATCAAGGAGATGTCGGAGGAAGATAAGTTATTTAATTTCATGTCTGGATTAAAGCCTTGGGCTCAAATCGAGCTTCGTTGGCAGAATGTTAGGACTTTATCTTCCGCTTTTGCTGCTGCTGATGCTTTAACTGAGTTTAAACATAGCAATGTCACTAACCCTGAATAGGACTCTTCGGTGGTGACCGGAAGAGGAAGCGTGACAATGGGTCTAAGAAGGACCGCGGCAAAGGCAAAGGCAAAGGCAAAGGCAAAGGCAAAGGTGTAGCCAAGGGAGACGGGGTCTCCTACCCGTTTAAGGCCAAGACTGAGATGAAAAGGCCTAAGACGGGGTGTTACATCTGCGATGGGCCACACTTTGCTAAGGAATGTCCCAAGAAAGGGAAGCTGTCAGCCTTAGTCGCGGAGGACAAAGGTGACGAGCTGGGTGAGGAACCCGCGCGCGTGAATCCGCTTCGCTTGTTGAATGCGATCACGACGACGCAACCTAGTGCCCATGACAACTTACTCTATGTCCGTGTCAAGGTGGCTGGACATGACTTGTTGGCTATGGTTGACACAGGTGCTACTCACAACTTTGTGAGCACCGAGACAGTCCAACGGATCGGGCTGCCCCTTACCCAATGCGCTAACCGCATGAAAGCGGTGAATTCTGATGCCTTGACGGCTAGAGGGTGCATCTCGAACGTAGAAGTTCGAGTCGGAGGATGGGAAGGGAGGTGCGACTTGCTAGCTTTCAAGCTTGATGACTTCGGACTCGAAGGGCCAAGGTGGCCGTGGTGCCCCATCCTAAGGGAATGCTGATTGGCGACGAGAAGTCCCCATGCTTTGTGAAAGCCGTGGACAATCCTTTGACCCTAGACCGTGGAGGTCGTAATGGGGGAGGAAAGGGGAAAGGTGACGCAAAGATGGACTTTTGCTTCGCTCTACAAGTCAAGTCAGGTTTGGACAAAGGGGAGCCAACGTTTCTGGCGGCACTCCTTGAGGTCAAACCCGACGTGAAAGTAGAAGTACCGGACAAGGTGGTAGACATACTTGGAAGGTTCAAAGATGTCATGCCACCTGAGCTGCCTAAGACCTTGCCCCCTCGTCGTGCAATCGACCACAAAATCGATCTAGAGCCCGGCGCGGTGCCGCCTGCTCGTGTGCCTTACCAGATGAGTCCGGCGGAGCTGGTGGAATTGAGGAAGCAACTTAACGACCTCTTGGAGGCAGGTTTTGTTCAACCCTCTAAAGCTCCATTTGGTGCCTCTTTTTTATTTCAGAAAAAGTCTGATGGTTTTTTGCGTATGTGCATTGATTACAGGGCACTGAACAAGGTGACGATGAAGAACAAGTATCCTATCCCACGGGTGGATGACCTGTTTGATCGCTTAGCACAAGCAGCATGGTTCACCAAGTGGATTTGCGCTCTAGATATTGGCAAGTGAGGATTGCGGAAGGCGATGAATCAAAGACCACGTGTGTGACGCGTTAAGGATCTTTTGAATTCTTAGTTATGCCGTTTGGGTTGACAAACGCCCCGACAACCTTTTGTAATCTCATGAACAATGTCCTTTATGAATTTTTAGATCGTTTTGTTGTGGTGTATTTGGATGATATTGTTATCTATAGTGAGACTTTGGATCAACATGTGCATCATCTGAATTTGGTTCTCCAAAAACTAAGGGAATACGATCTCTTTGTTAAAAAGGAGAAATGTGAATTTGCTCAACGGGAAATTATGTTCCTCGGACATAGAATTTCCCAAGGGCAAGTAAGGATGGATGACCGCAAGGTGCGGGCAATCATCGATTGGTTACCACCGAAAAATGTCTCGGAGTTGAGATCCTTCCTTGGATTAGCTAATTATTATCGAAAGTTTATTAATGGCTATTCAAAGAGGATTGCCCCGTTAACCGACCTCCTAAGGAAGGAACATAGGTGGGAATGGACGCAAAGGTGCATAGACGCCTTTAAGGATCTTAAGCACGCGGTGGCTTCGGAACCCGTCCTTAAATTACCAATCTTTGACCAACCTTTTGAGGTGCATACGGATGCATCGGACCGAGCCATCGGTGGCGTTCTGGTCCAAGACGGACATCCCGTCGCATTCGAGAGTCGTAACCTCAAGGGAGCCGAAGAGAGATATTCGACTCACGAAAAAGAAAAGGCTTACGGTGGTGCATTGTCTCCTTATATGGAGAGTATATGTCCTTGGAACAAAGTTCGTAGTTAGAACCGATAACGTTGCTAACACTTACTTTAAGACTCAAAAGAAGTTATCCGCGAAACAAGCCCGATGGCAAGAGTTTCTGGAAGAGTATGACTTCACGTGGGAACACAAGCCTTGGAGGCACAACGCTGTTCCAGACGCTTTGAGTTGGCGCTCCCACGAGATTGTGGCCGCACTAGTTCAGATTGAGTCTGACTTCACCGAAAGGGTTCGGTCCGCCGCGATAGGCGATGTCATGTACGCTAAGCTTAAGGAACAAGTCGAGCAAGGGGTTGCTCGTAGATTTTGGATCGAGAGAGATCTAATCTATGCCAAAGGTGGTAGACTATATGTTCCTGCAGGGATGCTGCGTTACGAGCTTTTGAGGGAAGTACATGACGCCCAATGGGCAGGACATCCAGGTCGAGAGAGGACCCATGCCCTTTTGGCCAGTGATTATTATTGGCCCAAAATGGAGCAGGATGTCGAGGCATATGTCAAGTCGTGCCTCACGTGCCAACAGGATAAGTTGGAACGGAGAAAGGCAGCGGGTTTGTTACAACCGCTCCCTATACCGGATCGGCCATGGCAGTCCGTTTCAATGGACTTTATATCCGGGTTCCCTAGGGTGGAGTGAATGAAATCCATAATGGTAATTGTGGATAGGTTTACAAAATACGGGGTATTTTGTGCAGCTCCGGACGCATGCACAGCCGAGAGGGCTGCCGAGCTGTTTTTCCAGAACGTAGTCAAGTACTTTGGCTTACCCGAGGATATTGTGAGTGATCGCGACACTCGCTTTACGGGGAGATTCTGGCTACAACTGTTTAATCAGTTGGGTTCTCAGTTGAAGTTTTCCACTGCGAACCACCGTCAAACCGATGGTCAAACGGAGAGGATCAACGGATTGGTTGAGGAATACTTGAGGCATTATGTGACTACCTCGCAACGAAACTGGTTGACGCTGTTAGAGACAACTCAGTTTTGTTACAATTTGCATCGGAGTAGTGCAACGGGGTATAGTCCATTCGAGGTAACCATGGGTTGGCAACCTCTAGCTCCTGCGGAGGTAGCGAAACAGAAGATGGGTGGGAAATGCCCGGCTGCCTACAACTTTGCGTGGCAAAGGCAGGGAATTCTCGACGAAGCTCGAGATAGCCTTGAGAAGGCCCAGCGACGTATGAAAAAGTACGCCGACCAGAAGAGGAGGGACGTTGAGTTCCAAGTCGGGGACTTGGTTATGCTCAAGTTAAACCTCAAATTTGGAAAAAGATAAGCGGGAAGAACCGACACAGAGGTGTCATCCCTCCCTACGATGGTCCATTCAAAGTAATGACCCGAGATGGAAACGTAGCCTATAGGTTAGAGTTACCGGAGAGGATGAAGGTTCATCCGACGTTCCATGTGAGCCTTCTTAAACCATTTCACGAAGATACCCTGGGGGTACATCCGATGACAAAAAGGGCTCCCCCTACTGTCAACAAGGAGTTCGACAGGAAGGTCGAGAAGGTACTCGATCATAGGGCCATAGGACAAGGAAAGAAGAATTTCCGAAGGGGTTTTTAGTGAAATGGGAAGGAGTACCCGAGTCGAAAGCTTCGTGGGAACGGGCGGAAACACTATGGCAATAGAAGGATGCTATACAAGCTTATCGAGACAACCTAACAGGGACGTTCGGCTCTTCTGTTGGGGGTGGTTTGTTAGACCCTCTGACAGCGCCTCGGTGACACCTCGGCGCAGCGCCTATGTCATCGGTCATGACCTTGGTCGTGCGCGCCAAGTAGGCACTTGAGCCAGTATGAAAGTTAAGCGTTGGTCATGTTTCCTCCTGTCAGTATCAATAAAGCTTATAAGACTCTTTAGGGGGTACTTGCTCCATGGAGGAGTCAAGAGGGGACACCGCCTAGGGAGCCTTATAGGCGCAGCGCTGGGCGCGACTCTCGGTCATGGTGCGTCCATGACGAGCTTGACGGAAGGATTGTCCCATAGGACAACGTGGGCGGTGCCATGAACGGAATGACGGTTGATGCTTAACCCACGTACGACCAAGCGGTTAGCCCACGTCCCTTGAAATGAGGCCGACTCAAGGGAGTGGGGAACATGACCATTGACGAAGGAGGTTACCCAGTGAACGTGGGTAACGTTTACCCAAGGCATGGGTGGGTGGGCGGTTACCTGGCAGTTGACAAAGACGGTTACCGAAGGCATGGTGCCTAGTAGGCGCAAACGTGGGTCAACGTGGAGTCAACACCAGCGGTT
>CM076152.1:20677500-20767500 GCA_038025085.1 Tetragonia tetragonoides
AGGCTGAGCTCAACGAGAACAGAAATCTCGTGTGCAACAGAAAGGTAAAAGCTCGTTTGATTCTGATTTTCAGTACGAATACAAATTGTGAAAGCGTGGCCTAATGAACCTTTAGATCTTCGGATTTTGAAGCTAGAGGTGTCAGAAAAGTTAGCACAGGGATAAGTGGCTTGTGGCAGCCAAGCGTTCATAGCGACGTTGCTTTTTTATCCTTCGATGTCGGCTCTTCCTATCATTGTGAAGCAGAATTCACCAAGTGTTGGATTGTTCACCCACCAATAGGGTACATGAGCTGGGTTTAGACCGTCGTGAGACAGGTTAGTTTTACACTACTGATGACAGTCTCACGATGGTAATTCAACCTAGTACGAGAGGAACCGTTGATTCACACAATTGGTCATCGCGCTTGGTTAAAAAGCCAGGGCGCGAAGCTACCGTGTGCTGGACCATGACTGAACGCCTCTAAGTTAGAATCCGGGCCAGAAGTGACGCATTCGCTCGCCGCCCGATTGCCGACCAGCAGTAGGGGCCTCGGTCCCCAAGGGCACGTGTCGTAGGCTAAGCCGGCGCAGCGGATGCGCCGCGAGGGCCGCCTTGAAGTACAATTTCCACCGAGCGGCGAGTTGAATCCTTTGCAGACGACTTAAATATGCAACGGGGTATTGTAAGTGGCAGAGTGGCCTTGCTGCCACGATCCACTGAGATTCAGCCCTACTTGCTTCGATTCGTCCCTTCCCCTCCCCCCCCCCCCCCATTCCCCCCAAATCTCCAATTCTTGCTATGTTGGGTAAAAAAGAGGTTTTACAAAGGATGCAAGGGACGCACAGTGCTAAGCATGAATAAGTCCACCGGCCGAGGAAGGAGTCAAGGAAAGATGCTAAGTCATGTGGGTGCTAAGTATGAAAACGTCCCAAGTATGAAGAACATGTCCTAGAGGCACTAAGTATGAAAACCTTGGCCGGTGGCGCTGCAGCACCCTTGTCCCATGACGCTGCAACACCTTGTCCCATGTCCCATGACGCAGCACCTTGTCCCATGTCCCATCACGCAGCACCTTGTCCCATGTCCCATGTCCCATGACGTAGCACCTTGTCCCATGTCCCATGACGCAGCACCATGACCCATGTCCCAGGACGCAACACGATGCAGCACCATGACCCACGCGATGCAACACGATGTAGCACCATGACCTATGCGTTGCAACACGATGCAGCACCATGACCCATGCGATGCAACACGATGCAGCACCATGACCCTACGACGCTGCACCATGACCGGGCCCCGTGAGCTCCCATGCCCCGGGAATGCTCTAGTGGACGTGTTTTGGGCCATTTTACGCAAAGATTTCAACGTTAATATTTTCGGCCCATAACGTACGGGAGACCCCTATGGGACGTGGGAGGCCCCTAGGGTCGGTTATTGGGTCCCTGATAGGCTTGTAAGGGCGGTTTTACGTGATTCCAATGTTTTGTCTCAAAAACGGGCGACATGGGTGATATCTGAGTTCAAGAATCCAGGTGCCCTCCCGGGGCACCGGGGATGCCCTAGGGCCATAATAGAGTCCCCGAAAAAATTTCGGGCGAAAACGGCAACCGGGCCCAGGGAATGCTCTAGGGGACCTGTTCTGGGCCATTTTATGCTATGTTTTCGCTGTTAATATTTTCCGCCCATATCGTACGGGAGACCCCTATTGGACGTGGGAGGCCCCTAGGGTCGGTTATTGGGACCCTGATAGGCTTGTGAGGGCGGTTTTACGCGATGCCAAAGTTTTGGCCCAAAAACGGGCGACATGGGTGATATCTGTGTTCGGGAATCAAGGTGCCCTCCCGGGGCATCGGGGGTCCCCTAGGGCCATAATAGAGTCCCCGAAAAAATTTCGAGCGAAAACGACAACCGGGCCCCGGGCATACTCCACGGAACGTGTTCTGGGCCATTTTACGCAATGTTTTCGACGTTAATATTTTCAACCCATATCGTACGTGAGACCCCTATGGGACGTGGGAGGCTCCTAGGATCGGTTATTGGGTCCCTGATAGGCTTGTAAGGGCGGTTTTACGCGATGCCAATGTTTTGGCCCAAAAACGGGCGACATGGGTGATATCGAAGTTCGGGAATCAAGGTGTCCCTCCCGGGGCACCGGCGGTCCCCTAAGGCCATAATAAAGTCCTCGAAAAAATCTCGGGTTAAAAAGGCAACCGGGCCCGGGAATGCTCTAGGAGACGTGTCTAGGGCCATTTCACGCAAAGTTTTCGACGATAAGATTTTCGGCCATTATCGTACGGGAGACCCCTATGGGACATGGGGGGCCCCTAGGGTCGGTTATTGGGTCCCTGATAGGCTTGTAAAGGCGGTTTTATGCGATGCCAATGTTTTGGCCCGAAAACCGGCGAGGGTGATATTTGAGTTCGTGAATCAAGGTGCCCCTCCCGGGGCACCGGGGGTCCACTACAGCTATCATAGAGTCCCCGAAAAAATTTCGGGCGAAAACGGCAACCGGGCCCCGGGAATGCTCTAGGGGACGTGTTCAGGGCCATTTTACGCAAATCTTTCGACGTTAATATTTTCAGCCCATATCGTACGGGAGCCCCCTATGGGACATGGGAGGCCCCTAGGGTCGGTTATTGGGTCCCTGATGGGCTTGTAAGGGCGATTTTACGCGATGCCAATGTTTTGGCCCAAAAACGGGCGACATGGGTGATATTTGAGTTTGGGAATCAAGGTGACCCTCCCGGGGCACCGGGGGTCCCCTAGGGCCATAATAGAGTCACCGAAAAAATTTTGGGCGAAAACGGCAACCGGGGCCCGGGAATGCTCTAGGGGACCTGTTCTGTGCCATTTTACGCAAAAGTTTTTGACGTTAATATTTTTTGCCCATATCGTACGGGAGACCCCTATGGGACGTGGGAGGCCCCTAGGGTCGGTTATTGGGTCCCTGATAGGCTTGTAAGGGCGGTTTTACGGGATGCCAATGTTTTGGCCCGAAAACGGGCAACATGGGTGATATTTGAGTTCGTGAATCAAGGTGACTCTCCCGGGGCACCGGGGGTCCACTAGGGCCATAATAGAGTCCCCGAAAAAATTTCGAGCGAAAACGGCAACCGGGCCCCGGGAATGCTCTAGGGGACGTGTTCAGGGCAATTTTACGAAAATCTTTCGACGTTAATATTTTCGGCCCATATCGTACGGGAGACCCCTATGGGACATGGGAGGCCCCTAGGGTCGGTTATTGGGTCCCTGATGGGCTTGTAAGGGCGGTTTTACGCGATGGCAAATGTTTTGGCCCAAAAACGGGCGACATGGGTGATATTTGAGTTTGGGAATCAAGGTGACCCTCCCGGGCCACCGGGGGTCCCCTAGTGCCATTATAGAGTCCCCGAAAAAATTTCGGGCGAAAACGGCAACCGGGCCCCGGGAATGCTCTAGGGAACGTGTTCTGGGCCATTTTACGCAAAAGTTTTCGACGTTAATATTTTCGGCCCATATCGTACGGGAGACCCGTATGGGACATGGGAGGCCCCTCGGGTCGGTTATTGGGTCCCTGATGAGCTTGTAAGGGCGGTTTTACGCAATGCCAATGTTTTTTTTTTTTTGGTGCAAGTCAGAAAATATATTATTACTAACTGTAATGTAACACGATTACAGCCCACAGGCAATGTAAATCCAAGGCCACCTACTATGTAGGGTTCCTTTTTTCTACATCCCTTTACATCCAAACAGCCCTAATACAGTACTAGAGTAACGACATTACAACCAGTGGCTCCTCCTTCTGAGACAAAATAAACAAAAACATTCCTAACTTACAGCAAAACAAAATACATCTAATACAAATACAGTGAAATAAGCTACTACAAATTCCTGATCCAATCCCATCCTTGCTGTTACTCTGTTACCATCTGCTGGGTTTCCTGAAACCTGCAACTGATTTTTTGTCTGCTGGACCTGCTGCACCTAAGCTGTTACAGGTCTCTAGCCTTATTGAGCTGCCAGATTGCTGCATCTTTCCCCTACTGCTGGTCTGTTGACAACTGAAAATCTGGTTTTCCTACTGCCAAATAAAAGCGCTTTGGCGCTTTGGCGCTTTCTCTCTCCTCTTTTCACGTTTTTTGCTTCTTCCTCACCGAGCCATTGTCGAGAGCTTGGGTTGAAAGTCCTCCATTGTTGAGTGCTTCACTCCACTTCAGGTAAATCGGTTCTTGTCCGTTTTCTTCAGTTTTTGTCTTTAACTTGCTTATTTTTCCGCCTAGTTGCTGAAATTTGGGTTGCCTTGCTGAATGGGTGCTTGTAGCTTGCGAATCTGAAACTTTTATTTTCCCACTTGTAGAAAGAGAAAACTCTATTGTGTTTTCATGGGTCTCGTAGACAAAGGGAAGCGTCCTATGTGCGATGAGGAGTATGACCGGAACCTTTTCCGCACCGGGTTGCCTTCTATCCGAAAGCCTCCGGCTTGTCACACGGATGGGGCTCGACTGTACCAGGATTCGTTCATGCGGTTAAACTGGCGCCCGCCTGGCGTTTGGAACCGCAGTGCTCTGTTGCCCACTAGACAGAGTCATTTATTTGACCCAAAGCTGGTACGTTTTCTGACTCAACTTTTCTTTGTGTTCAGTATATTTGAACTGAAAAATTGGAACTGTTAGTGCTTCGGCACACGAACAAATTGGGATTTGTACTGGATTGGTGGTTAGCTATATATAATTTGTATGAAATTTGTTTTAGCTGTATTTGTGGTTAGCTGTATAATTTATCGGGTATTTGAGAAAATTTTGTTGGGTTGGCTAGGGTGTTGGGGTTATGCTGCAGGCTCATTGGACTGCTTCCCATTGGTCTATGCTGTTGGGTAGCTTTTCGAAGAGGGCCAGGAATTTGGTACTGGACTCAGGTCTCGCTGATTTTTTTACTGTTATCCCTGCCTGTCACTCGGGGGATTCTAGGATTGTCGCCCGGGGTTTACTGGAGAGGTTTTGGGATTCTACGAACACCTTCCATACCCCTACGGGAGAGATGTTTCCTACCCCTTATCAGTTTGCTGTGCTGACGGGGTTATCTTTTAGAGGGTGTCGTATCCAGTATGACGCGGGTTATCGGCGATAGAGTGACACCCTGTCGAAACTTTACGGGCCTGTATATGCCCATTTTGACCAGGATCGGGTTTCTTTGGCGTGGTTGTGGGAGGCCGCATCTGCGCAGGGGCTTACCGAAGAGCAGAGGGCTCGTAATTTCCTGGCTTGCTTGCTGGGGTCGACGATCTTTGCTCAGAGCGTGTGTCAAGTCGCTTTCTTGACATGCTTGGAGGATTTGGCCAAGGTGCGTGAGTATAACCTTGGTGGAGCCGCTTATGCTTCTTTGGTGAAGTGGTGCCATCGGGCTTGTAGGCCTAAGGAGACAAGTGTGCGGACATCTATCACGGGCCCATGGATGATTTTAGAGGTAGACTCTCTCTTTTTTTTTGTTTACTCCTCTCTTTTTGCCTATGTCTTCAACTAGGGAAGTCACCTTTGCTTGTGTATTTGTTTGTGTGGCAGTTGTGGTTCTTTGAGTATTTTCCAGCCTTCGGCCCTCATCGTCCTGGCTTGAGGATGTTTCCTTTGGGTTCACGATGGGTCGGTAGGGACACTCATCTGTTCACTTCCCTGAAGCATTTTGGGGCTACCTTTGAGAGCCATGCTGTGTCCACGGTAGGTTGTTTGTTGATTTGTACGTTCTTTTTGTTCATTTTGTGTGAATGAATTGTGACTTGGTAATCTGCAGGTGTCGTGGTCCGCCTTTGATGAGATTCCTGTGGTTCCTCCCCATATTACCCTAGAGTCTTTCAGGGTATCTTCTCTACGAGTGGTCTTCGAGGGGACATTCGGCTTTGTATGGTATCTGGGACACCGCTTGACTCGGTTGGTCTATCCTTCCTTGGGTACTCACCTGGTTCCGGAGGATCCTCCTTTGACCATGTTTTACCTGCGCGGCCTGAGTGTGCGTGACCTGGGCGTTGTGATGTGTGGTAGGGTGGCGCAGGCGTTTATTGTGCCGGAGGTCGTTGGCGTGGACCAGACGGCCATGTATCTGGCCTATTGCTTGGATCGCCTGATGTCGGACCTTATTTTTAAGGTAAGAAATTTGTTTGTACTTTTTAGTCATTTGCCCAATATACGGACTTATTGTGTCTTGTAGGCGGATCGTCTAGCTCTTCCGGGCCCTAGGAGGTCTCGTTCTAGAGCTTATCGGGGTTAACCCCCAAGTGTGACTGTAACAACCCAAAATTTTCAAGCCTGATTAAGGCGGAATCCATCCTTAGCGGAAGCACCTCAAACCTTAATTTGGGCTTGTTACCGCCGTATTTCCTCCCGGAGGAAATACAAGGCTAAACAATCATAGAATTATTAACTGGAAGTGATACTAATGAGCTATTGAAAAGAAACAGTGGATCTTTATTAACTGAATCATAATTATTTTACAGACACGCTTACTACAACTAAAAAGAAATGACAGTTATCTACAATTGGCTTTCTCTCATCTAAGCCCTGTTTCTCGAAAGACAACACCTGCAAAAATAAACTCAACAGAAAACAAACACTGCCCTCCCCATAAATGGAGAGAACAGAGGTCAAATCAGCAAACGCTGAGTAACACCACTCTACCATGTAAAAACCAATTCCTAAGTACACCTGCCTTAGGACCCTTTAACACATTAGAGTAAAACTCTTTTCAAAAAAACATTTCTGAAACGAAGACTTTATGTTGGAAAACAGAAAACCATCTTTTAAAAACGAAAGCTTTTCAGAAACCATAACTTCATAAACAACCAACAGATTTCACCGATAACAGATAACTTCCCAGAATCCAATCCTCGATCACACTTCGTACTCCGATAATCCGTTTCTTTTATTATGGCATTGGGGAAAGTGAACAAGGTAGTATGACCACCATGGAGATGCTTTACCATGTGTATACTACTTACGGGAATGTCTTCCCCCACAATATTTGGCCACAAAACAGAAGTCTAGTATGATCATACCCCTTAAGTACTCTCGGAGATAACTTTACCGTAGAGTATGTCCTTCGGAGATACTTTACCTCAGGACATTCATGGCCGATCAAACCATGACCTTAAGGACGACACACAATATACAGAATTCTCCTTGGAGGGTTCCCTTTCGAGAACGTTCCTTTGGAGTACAAAATGTTCGTCACTCATGGAGATACTTTACCATGAGCTTCTCTGCCCACATGCCTCTATTCTTTCACTTTAAGTGATTAATGTCTTTACACATAACACATTGTCACACAGAACCAAAACAGCAACAATAAGTCATTATTCTGATTGTTTCCCCTTAGCAACAATTCTGACTCCTTTGCTTCTCAAAGCAAAAAACATGTAACAAAGCTTTGAATACCTTTGTGAACACCATTTATAAATCAAAACAATTTCAAACCATGTATACAACACATAGCAAATAGAGTTGAAAACGAAAGTAGTTAGCAAAAGGGTGGACATGGTAGTTACCTCATACTATCTCAGACTATAGGTTATGATTACTCAAAAAACTTCTAACTTGGGCTTCAACAAACTTCCCCTTTCACTTACAACAGGTTTCTGAGGTCACCATAGTCGACAAAGTAACTCAAGGAGTAATGCTGGATGAACTACAGAACTGAAGGTCAAATCTAAAGGACTGTTTGAGGGTCTATATGATCACTTTTATGGAAACCAACAACTGGGAATCGGACATTTATGTCTTAGGGTTCTAACAAAGGTTGTAGAGGTTCATTATCATAAGTATTCAAGGATATAATCACCAAAGAGTGCAGAGGTATCAATCTGACGGGTTGATTTGCACGGTTGGGAGAAGTGGAGTTTTTGAGAGGGTTAGAGGTGCGAGAACTGCAAGCAAAATGTCTGAGATTGTGGGCATTTTATAGGGCTTAAATGTGGCAAAGTTTCACACGCAAAAAGAGAGGATAAGCATGACTAAAGTCCGTCACAAAACCAACTTAAACACGCCAGGAAGGTCGGTGCTGTATGGCGGTGGGATAAGCTTGCCTTCTTGGCTGTATTAGGCGGATATTCAAGACCTATGGTGAGATACTTTGAGATCCTAAAGGTAGGGTGTCTCATAAGGATCAAATAAAGCTATAGGTCGGGGTTATAGGGCATAGTAAATGCCTCTCCAATCATCAACAAGTACATGAGCTGTTGTCGTAAGCTCGGGTTTGTTTGTAGTCTTGCTTACTGATGTTTCTCTTTGCTATTGGAGCATCACTTGGGGCTAGTCTCATAAACTAGGCGAGGTCACATGACATGGTAGCTTGGACAAAGTATTGGACTCTATCTTAAAGGATAAGAGCAATTAAACTTATCTACAAGAGAGGTCTAATGCATAACTACTGCATCATCTTATAGGTGGCTTGTGTTGGGTAAGCAGCTTGCTTGGCAAAGGGGTATCATTCTTATCCCGTTTTGGATAAGATCAAACCTTCATGATAAGGACAACATCAACTAAAGTTGTGTTTATCCATTGCTTAGCCCATAAGGCATCATTGAGGTAGCAAAGTTCAAATCGTCTTCGTACTCTTAATGCTCTTCCATTGTGCTTGATTTGTGTGGCTCTTCTAAGGTGATATCCTTTGGTGGTAGGGCACGGATTGGGTTTGACTACCATATTAGAAACATGGCTCTATTGCTTGGCAATAATGCTTCGTAGAGATTGTGGCTTAACGACGAAGAAACGAGTGTCGAATCGAACACGATATAATGACCAAGTATGTGCTTCAACTCACATTTGGTTCTAACTTTCTAAAAGATTCCTAATGGTGTTCTAATAGGTTTCATAGAATCTTAATCCAATACCGTATGGGATAATCTCCTGACAATTGAATGTCAGTTTGGTTCTAAGTATATGACTCTCCGTAATCACCAAGAAAGATACCAGCGATGAACATTTAGGCAGACTACATAAGCAATGGTTTAGATTTCTCTCTTTTGATTTCCGATCCAAAGGGGTTGCAATTGGTTTCTCTAATGACTCCACATAGACTCGAGAAAAGTTTCTCTAACCTTAGAAAGGAATATCTCTTGTCTAAACCGGGACAAAGATTAACAGGCTTAAAATTTTAAATCTATTTGGTCAAAGACAACCTCGATTTTTGATAACTCACAAGTTTAATCTCTAATCAATGGTGGTAATTTTGGTGGCTGTTACAGTGACCTTGCCAACCAATGAGGTGAGGTATCTAGGAGAGAGTTGGGGGCGCATAGTGGAGGAGCTCCCTCTTGATATTGCCGATGGAGAGGCGGTGGAGGGCTTACCCTTGCCCAATGGTTGCACAGGGGTGAGTTATCTCTCTTTTATTATCTCTCTCCTATACTTGTGTTTGCTTTGAGTTTCTGACTCTATTTTTTGACTCTCTCTCTCTTTTGTAGTTGAACCGGGAGCAGACTTCTCACGTCTTCAAGGTTATTCACCTATTGAAGAAAGGCTATGGTCGGGCGATGGGTAAGGGGAAGAGTTCTCGGTCCAAGACTATTGATGTAAGTAAATTCTCTTCTTCCTTTGATTTAGCTAAGTGAAGTGCTTAACTTAACATTTTCGATTATGTGCAGATGTCTCAGTCCTCATGTTCGGTAGGACCACGCCACTCTTCTGCAACGAGGGTTTCTTCGGCGAGTAGACCATCCATTGCTCGTTCTCCTCCTGTGTTAGTGACCGGGCCTCCTGTTGATGAGGCGCCCGGACCTTCTGTCCCGTATATTCTGGAGATGTTTTCTCCTGTTGATTTCCGACCCTCCTTTGATAAGTTGCCTGCCGCTACGCCCTCGGCTGGAGATTGGGCGAGCACCCCTGGGTAGGATATGTCATATGCTGGGCCTTCTCATCCGGATGCTACTGTGGATTTTGCTAGTCAGGCCACATCGAGCTTATTTGCCTCGAGGTTTCCGGCAGGTACCCTTATGCGGGCTCCAGCGTATGATGGACGGGACATGAGGCCCGAGAACAGTAGGCCGATATATAGCTCTTCTTTCCCTTACTCGGCCGAAAACTACGGTCAAGCGCCGTCTGTTGATGATGAGGCCGCCAGTGACGATTCCAGTTGAACGATGTTGGGCCACTTTGTGAACATTCGTTTTTGAACTTTGAACTCTGTTTTGGGTGTAACACACAAATTATTTTTTTTGATATGCATGAACATGTTATGATGACTCGATTATGCCCGTCTGATCTAATTTATGCGACGTGATGTGTAGTAGAACAAAGCTATAATTTTAGGGGATAGTAAAAGGAAAAAGTAAAGTAAAAAAAAAAACAAGAAAACGCAAAATTTTACACATATTATACCCCCTAAAACAAACAGGAAATAATAAAAAAAAAAATTTAAAAGATAAATCTAAGAGAGTCTCGGGCTTTGCAATTCCACGCGGGTGCTAAAAACTGGACTGAAATCGGGTCATCTGGATCAGAAATATGGACCGGAGCAGAAAGAAAATCGGGTTGGGCCAGAGTCAGGGCCGCTAGTCAGGGCCTGCTGAAATCCCCTTTCTGTGGATTTTTTGCTTTTCAACCCACATTTTTGCCTATAAATAGGATATTCCGGGTGCTTGATGTTGTAACACTTTTGATATCCCTTTAGCTCTCCCAAACCTCTCCAATTTTCTGCCATGGTGAAATCCTTTGAAGATCTGTTCGATGCTTGGTGTAAACATCTGTTCGTAGAAGATAAACTTGAACTAGCTCCGTTTCATGTTTCTACCCTGCTAAACTTAAAACCAACCAAAATACTGTGGCCCCTTCTTCGGTCCGCTTTGAATTATTGGGATCCCGACTCGCATGTTTTCTAGTTTGGTAATTTTGAATTATGCCCTTTGGTTGAGGAATTTGCTGCTATCACTAATATTCCTGATGTTCTTCCTCCAGTTGTGCCTTATGTGAGAGATGATTTTAAGGATCTATACAGAAAATCCTTGGGTTTGTCATCTGCAGAAGCTAAATACATGGTGCTTGGTGCTGATGTGGACTTGGTTCAACTTTGCGAAAAATTCGCTATCTCTTCTGAAAAAGGTGCCATATTCAGACGTTGCCATCGACAGGCTTTTGTACTCTGCATCTTAAACCGTCTGTTAATTGTTAATGCAGAATCTTCAAACATGGGTAGAGCCTCGTCGCTGCGTGTGGTTAATCAAATGGTTGAAGGCCATTCTCACTTACATCTGGTCCTAGGAGAAACCTTAATTGGGCTCGACAGGTTGAAAACATCTCCTAACCAAGCTTTTTCGGGCAGCCCCCTGCTGCTTCAAATCTGGTTATGTGAGCATCTGAGGTTGATAGAGTCACCGGATAATCTGATTATCCGTGTTCCTCGGACTTGGTCAAAGAAGACTTATACTGCTGCTAGCTTTCTGGTGAGGAAAAGGCTATATTCCGAAAAGTCCCTGGCTGAATGGGATGCCTTTTTCAAGGCGGGACCTATCATCTGTTGGCATGTGTCCTGGTGGGGTTTGACTTCTTTAGTGGCTTGTGACGACTTGATCCTCCATACTACCATACTAGGTTTGTACAGAACCACTTTCTTCTTTCCCTATAGGGTCATCAAGGCAATATGGTTTGAGGAAGGTGATTCCTCGTCAAGAGACTACGAGACTCAATGTCATAGCCTTAACCACTGAATTTGCTGCAGAGTGGGAAAAGTATTGGCGTAGTCGGCCTCGCTGGGATGTACCTCGGATGATTGCCCCAACCCAGGTTTCTGAAACCTATCTGAACTGGCTATCCTGCAGTGATGGGGAAGCGAGACGAGTCCTTCGTCATGAGGAGAGAGACCAACTAAAGCCTAGGTATGACTCACGAACAGGAGGCAAGAAAAGGAAGGAAATGTCTCGCATGGGAGACTTCCATGTACTGAAGAGAGGCAAGCCCCCAGCTCAAGGAAGTGATCACAGGTCGTCCTCAAGCCAGGGTCCTTCAAAGAAGAACTCTTCAACGATGCGTTCTAAAGGGAAGAAGGATTAAAGTAGTTGTCTAAGAAAGCAAGTCTAGTTTTCAAAAGAAAATAATTATAGGAATTTGTTTAGCTTAAACCCTCATAGTTGCATTATTTTCTTAGGAAGTTTTAATTCTTGCAATGTAAGCTTATTCGTTTAGTTTGAATAAAGATTATACTTTTTGAATGAGTTGATTGATTTTGGCCAGGCCCCTTTAAAAGGGTTACCTACGTATCCAGAGTGGAATTAGGCCAGCGTAGTTCGTTCAATTAGTGTTCGTCTCTTTTTCTTTTGTTTTTTTTTATTTTTTTATTTTTAGGTCTTCGATTTTTTTTATTATTATTTAATTTTGACGTAACACTTCTTCAATTTATCCATGTTGGTGAGCTGGCTGATCTCGATGCCATCAATATCCATGAGTCTGACGGTGCCTCCTGATAAGATGTCTTTGATGATGAATGGTCCGGACCAATTTGGTCGAAACATGCCTCTGGGGTCGATTACTGGGGCTCGTAGTTCTTTCCAGATCAAGTCCCCTCCTTTTAAGTTTCGAGGTCGAACTTTTTTCTTGAATGCTCTCGCCATGCGTTGTTAATACATGTGGGAATGGTCTAGGGCCCGTAGTCGTCTCTCATCTGTGAACATGAGCTCTTCATAGCGAGCTTGTAACCATTGGAATTCGGGTATGTCTCCTTCTAAGGCTATGCGCATGGATGGTAGTTGGACTTCTACGGGTAAAACTGCTTCCATTCCATAGACTAAGGAATAAGGTGTCGCTCCCGTAGAGGATCTTATGGATGTCTTATACCCCCAAAGGGCAAATGGGAGTTTGATGGGCCAATCTTTGTAGTTTTCTATCATCTTTTCAATGATAGTTTTGAGGTTTTTGTTGGCGGCCTCTACTACACCATTGGTTTGGGGACGGTAAGGTGATGATTTGTGGTGTTGGATTTTGTAGCTTTTAAGGAGGGTGGTTGTTTCGGCTTTGAAATGGGATCCGTGGTCGCTTATGATTTCATGTGGAACACCGTATTCGCAAATGATATTGTTCCTTATGAATTTGGACACTTGTTTGGAGGTAAGGATGGCATAGGACTGGGCTTCAACCCACTTGGTAAAATAGTCTATGGCTACCAGGATGTATTCATGCCCTCCCAAGCCCTTTGGGGTGATCTTTCCAATGATGTCTATTCCCCATGCAGAAAATTGCCAAGGAGAGGTGAAGTTGTGAAGCATCGAGGGTGGCATATGCTGCAGGTTGGCATATATTTGACACTTCTTACATTTCTTAACGTAGTCGTAACAATCCTTTTCCATAGTAGTTCAGTAATATCCCAGTCGTAGGACCTTTTTGGAGAGCATTCGACCATTCACGTGTGGTCCACACACCCCATTGTGTACTTCGTCCATGATCTCTGCAGCTTCTTCGGCGTTCACACATCTGAGATTTACCCCGTTGTGGGATTTTTTATACAGAACCCCCTTGTATTCTATGTATTGCGCCGCTAAGAGATGGATGGCCCATTGAACTCTTAGTGGGGCATCCTGAGGGTACGCTCCTTTGGGGATGTAGTTGTAGACGTCTTGGTAACAAGGGTCTTCTTCGATCGGAGCCAAGATCATTTCTGTGTCGAGGTTGTTGCAAAAGGCTGGCTCACTTCTTCTTTGTATAGAAACAGGCATCATGCTACCCGGATCGGGTATGATAATTAATGATGCTAGTTTGGATGGAGCATCCGCAAATTGATTGTCTTCTCGTGGGAGGTATGTGAAGGATACCTCTTCAAAGTTGTCCAGTACTTTATCCAAAAATTTCTAGTAAAGTGTCAGGCTTTCACTATGAACTTTCCACTTCCTAGAGACCTGGTTGATGATTAGTAAGGAGTCCCCTTGAGTACTCTGATACCCAGGCCTACTGTTGCTTGGAGACCGATGATACATGCTTCATATTCGGCTGCGTTATTGGTGACGGGAAAGTCCAACTTTACCGAAAAGGGCGTATGAGCTTCGTTTGGAGATACTAGAAGCACTCCTGCGCCGTAACCCTTTTGGTTGGATGCCCCATCGAAATACATTTTCCAGCAATTTTCCTCAACCAGGGTCACATCTTCGTCAGGGAAATCATATTGTTCGACCTCCTTAGCTGTGTGAGTGGGGATCTCAGCCAAGTATTCCAAAACTGCATGTTCTTTGATGATCTTTGTAGAATCAAACTTGAGATAAAATTCAGACAACAACACAGTCCACCTTGCAATCCTTCCGCTTAAGACTGGTTTCTCGAAGATGTATTTGAGGGGCTTCATCCTTTACCTCACTAGCACGGGATTGTTGAGCATATAGTGCCTGAGTTTCATGGTGGCCCAAACTAGTGCTAGACAGGTCTTCTCAAGGCTGGAGTACCGGGTTTCATAGTCGATGAACTTCTTGCTCAAGTAGTATATAGCTCGTTCCTGTTCTTCTGTGTTCTGGGCCAGCATAGCCTCCATGGCAGTGTCGGTCCCTGTCAGATAAAGGATCAAAGGTAGCCCTTGCTTGGGAGGAGCAAGAATTGGTGGATTGGCTAGATAATCCTTAATCTTATCGAACGCCTCTTGACACTGGTCATCCCATTCAACCTTGACTTCTTTCTTCAGCTTTTTGAATATGGGCTCACATGTTATAGTAAATTTTGATATAAACCGACTTATGTATTGGAGTCGACCAAGGAACCCCCTAATTTCTGTTTCATTCTTGGGTGATGGCATCTCAACTATTGCTTTGATCTTTGATGGATCAATTTCAATTCCTCTTTGGTTGACTACATAACCTAACAATTTTCCTAATGTGACCCCGAATGCACACTTTTGAGGGTTTAGTCGGAAATTTACGGAGTCTTTCAAAGAACTTGCGGAGTGCTTGAACATGGCCGTCTCGATGCCTTGATTTCACAATCATGTCATCCACATATACCTCAGCTTCTTTGTGCATCATGTCATGTAATAAGGTTGTAGCAGTCCTTTGGTAGGTTGCGCCTGCATTTTTTAACCCAAATGGCATGACTCTGTAGCAATAAGTTCCCCACGGAGTTATGAATGTTGTTTTGCTCATGTCTTCTTCGGCCATCTGAACCTGATTGTATCCCACGTAGCCGTCCATAAATGACAATAGGGCGTATTCAGCTGTATTATCTACCAGGATATCAATGTGAGGCAAAGGGAAATCATCTTTCGGGCTGGCTTTGTTTAGATCTCTGAAATCGACACACATTCGGACCCGACCATCTTTCTTTGGTACTGGAACCACGTTGGCGATCCATTCGGGGTAATCGGATACCACAATAAATCCAGCAGCAAGCTGTTTCCGTACTTCCTCCTTTATTTTCAATGCCCACTCTGGTCGGAGACGTCGCATTTTTTGCTTAACTGGTTTAACATCTAGGGATAAAGGGATTTTGTGCTCGGCTATGCCCCTTTCAATTCCTGGTATGTCTTTATAGGACCAAGCAAAGACATCCGTGTATTGCTGTAAGAGTTCAACAACTTGCTCCCGTTTCTGTGCAGTTAAGGATAATCCTATTCTTACTTCACGAGGTTCGCTTTCATTGCTTAAATTAATTAGTTCCGTTTCCTCCACAATAGAAGTCTTTTGTTCATGATTATTTACTGCTTTTAGCAGCTCTTTGGGCAACTCGTCTTCATCATTGGGTTTATCGATAGCTAAACAAGGCAGCGAATAAGCAGAAAGATTTTTCATTTTATTGACAATTGGAATCAAAAACAGCAAGAAAGGGGTCTAAACCTCCCTTCACAATGACACTAGACTTAGAAAAAGTAGAGGGGACATTTCCCGATCTTGACTCATACGTAGGACCTATGCTAGACACTGACTCTGACTGAGACTCGAAATCAGACTCTTCCATCATTGGTCCTTCTCCAGTGGATATCGTGACCTTTCGTCCGTTTGGGCCGGTCAAGCTTACTTCTTTGCGCCACCCCCTTGTAATGTCTTCAATAGTATATATTAGGTCTCCCGGGTTGAAATTGCGGTCATTGAGAGCCATCACTTCTTCATCCACCTCAGGGGCTTCGACCATTCTGCTTTCTCGACTGAACAAGAGGCCCAATAGCTGGTTACCTGGTGCTTTGGTCCAATCTTGACTCGCGGGCTTTAAGGGGAGTTGTGGCTCTTCCCCCAACTGATTTCAATCTTGAAATATTTCAAAGCCGGGATGTGTCACCCTGGCTTCTTTATCATAGTACGGTTCTGGAAAGCCGTAGTACGGGCAGTAGTCTCTTTCTGTGATGAACTGACCATTTAAGGTGTGGGTTAAGGTGAGATGACATGCTTCCCCTTGAATTGTTTTCCTTGCTTCAACCCTTGATTTTGGATTTCTTTGTCAGTAGGCACGTATCCGAGTCCGAAAGAGTTGTTTTTGGGGTCAAACTTGAAAGTAGTGGGCCCTTGTCCATTTCTTCCTAGACCCATACCGGGTACGTATCCTTGCTTTTTAAGGAAACCATTAACATGAGGGTTTGAGTGTGGTATGAAGGGTGCTTGATCCATTTCAAGTACATTAACTTCGAGCTGCGGTTTGTACCTTCGTACTTTGGTCTTGAAAACATGAGATTTTGGGGGAGAGAACGTCCCAGAGTTGATAATGGATTGAATGTCGTACTTCAAACGATAACATTGTTCCGTGAGATGACCAAATAAAGCATCTGTGGTATTGGTAACAGAGGTAATGATCTTCCTCTTCTACCCATACTCCTTCTAAGAACTGTAAATCCCCGCGGCGAAGCAGAGCGGTCATGACGTCATAAATCGGTAGTGCCAGAGGTGTAAACTCGCAGATGGGGATGTTTGATCTCTCCATTGACAACCAGTAATGCGCGGGCCACATTGTTCTCCCATCGATGAAGATTTGGATTCTGTTCCTCAAATCCCTGCAGTCATTGGTGTGATGTCCGCAGGCTCGACAGTACTCGCAATAAACACTTGGATTTCCATTTTCTGGGACGAGCTCATAAGTTGGTCCTACTGGGTTTATATAGCCGTATGCTCTCATTTGTTGAAAAATGCGTTGTTGAGGCCAACGGGGTTGGCCTCGATCTTGGATCAGTTTGTTCCTCTCCAGGAATTTGATTCTCCTTTCCAACTCGACAACTTTCTTCTGCAGTCCTTTAATCTCAAAGTGATAGACCATCACATATTGAGTTAGGTGCTCAATACTGTCTTGCAATTCAGCAATAGCTTGGATTGGCTTGTTTGCGCTTCTATACCTGATGAGGCGTGGTGTCTCGTCCGGATCAAGGCCAGCTCGGATTTCGGCCTCTTGGAACGATCGATCCAATTGTTCTTCCAGATCAAGGGTTTCATCTTGGTTATCTAGCACTGATTCTCTTAAGATTTCACGATCTGGATATGTGGTTGTCACAAAATGAGTCTTGATCTTCTTAGCATTCTTACCCCTTTCTGACCTTGGCGTGAGAGGAGATTCTCCCTGTGTATCTTCGCTTGATGACCGCTTGATGGATTCTGGCATGATCTGAACGAATAAATGACCTCTTAGAACCAAAAGAAACCACGAGACTCTCTCCTAATGAAAAATTGACCCACAAGTAGAAGACACATTGTCCTAAAAGAAAAGTCCTTAAGTCTAAATGCCCGAATACTTCCCTAATATTCAAGGAAAATAAAGTCGATGAACGAAACTAAGAAAAATAGAAAAAGATGATTATCCTAATTTTATTTTCCTAGACTCAAAGAAAATGAAAAATGGGATAAATGAAATTTCGGTCTTTTATTTTTGTAATTTTTTTTTCCGCATTTTTTGTTGTTTCGCCGTTTTTCTTTTGTTTTTTTTTATTTTGATATTTTTTGGACCGAATCTGAATTACATCAAAAGAAAAAGAAAAATACAAAATAAGAAAGAAAAAATGTTCATGACTTTCAGAATAAATCATTGGGAAAATGATGAGTGTTCATTGAATTTGAATTCTCGCACCATCTTTGGGCATTAGGAACTAGCTAAAATAAAAGAAAAACACTCCTAACATGTAGGTACATGTTTGGCACATACTCACGTAATTTATGCATTCAAGCAAGCATTATAACGACGCAGTTTATAGGCAAACATGTGATCAGACGGGCATTACAACGACACATGCGCAACAAGCAAGCGGATGCATGAATGTGGGTTAAAGGCTTTTGGCTCCTGTGAAGTTACCATGACAAATTACAACTTCTGTTCGGCGGATGGTCGACAGATCGATTGTAATTCTTTTCATCAACAAAGGATTGATGAGTCATGGGTGAGGAAGCGTCGATTTGCACGATAGGACAACTGTATATTCCTTTAGATATACGTGTTGTCTACGAGTTGCGACACAAACTTCCTCGAGGGTCGATAAGGGCAACAGGTTGTGCCAAGGCACATGCAAAAGATGCAAAATAATATGGAACATGTTAGTTAAACAATTAAGCAAACTTGACTTTCGAGTCTCACCCTCTTAAATAAATCCCCAGTGAAGTCGCCACTGTAAGGGCCCGGGATTTTCCATACCAATCCTTTTTTTTTTTCCCGGAGTGCGTCCTTATAGAAAATTTGTCAGTTGGGGGCTTACATAATTTCAAGGGACCATCGAGTTAGAAAAGCTTTTGAAAAGACTTGAATTGAATAAAAACCATGAAAGAGGTCACAAATCTGCTACTGGCGTTTTATCCAAGGGACAACCCAATAGCGCGAAAAGTGAACTAATCATATTTTTAGAAAGACTCCCGCTTATATAAAACATACCCAAGAATAATAGGTTCGGGGCGAAGGTACGAGGTGGGAAGGTGTTAGGCACCCAACTCGCCCGTTTATGACGGCCTCTACTAACTCAAGTTTGCTTAATAATTTAAAGACATAATTCCCATGCAAAACTAGATTAACAACCTAGACTTAAACTATTAATTGGTTCATCACAAGCATCACAACATTTATTTTTAACCCTTATTTAGACATGCATTCGATTGACAAGTTGAGCAGTGCAATGACTATACAAACATATTTAGGAAGCGATAAAAACGTTATTCTAGCATGATATCTACATTATGACTATTGGAAAAATAAACAGTTAGGCAATTAATTTAATTTGAGCCATCAGGAATTTGTACCTGAACTGTAGGCTATGTTTGACAAGAATAGTAAAAGACAAGATCTCAAATTTTAGAAGAAAGAGGGGGAAGCTCGGTGTCAATACTCCCGAGAATAGAGGTTGTCAACTGTAGACTGTGTTTTGAACTGAGGGCGAAGGGTTGTTTATATAGGCGTAGAAAAGTAGGGTTGTATGGTCGAATTTGAGCTGAGAAATGGAACGAGCTTGAAAAATCACCCGGGCCCGAAGGAAAAGCCAGCGCCTCTAGCGGCGCTAGACAAGGCCGTTAGCGGCCCTGGGACATTTTCCAGGGCCGCTGACGGTTGTCCGCAGCCCCAGCCTGTCTTTATCTTCCGGGCAATTTTTGATGATCCGAAAGATATGAAAAGACTGTTTTACCCTTGAGTGGTGAAAGACGATTTTACCCCTATACCGCAACTTGGCGACCGGGGGTCGGAATGAGGCATGAGACGTGTCGTTGGAAAGCTCTTGAACGGGGCTTTTGGATGGAATAAAATAAAGGAGTGTTCGGAGAAAAACCTGAGACCTTATTTTACACTATTAAAGAAAAATAGCAGTTCAAGCTTAAAAAATACTCCTTTCATCATCGGGCTTTTGCGGAGAAATCTGAAGACGCTTTTTTGGCGTCTACACAAGCCCGGGCATGATCAAGTCTAGAAGCGACCTTCCAACTATAACCAAGAATGGAGATAACCTTCCAACAACAGCCAAGCGCGCGGGCCCCTTTGCTGACCCATGACTCCTTTTCCAGTCAAGAGTTCGTTATTACAGTTCATCTTGCGGCAATATCAGTATCAAACGCGCGGGCCCACAAGTTCAAATTCGACAATTGGACCATTTTACGGTACCAACTATTTACAGGTAAAACTAACCCGTTTACTTTTGCAGGTCCCAGGTACTGAAACTTAGATGTACATGGCGACGACTCTCACGACCCAGAGCGCCCGATTTATTTATATGCCCAAAATTTTCAACGACACTTGTTAAGCAACTCGACACTACAAATTTTCGGGGTTAGTCAATTATCGCTAAAGTTTTATTGCGGTTAAACTTTCCTTCTACAAGGTTACAAATTTTGGAGGTTAGTCAATGATCGCTAAAGTTATTGCGGTTAAACTGTCCCTCTACAAGGTTACAAATTTTTGGGGTTAGTTAATGATCGCTTAAGCTACTGTGGTTAAACTATCCCTCTGCGAGGTTACAAATTTTTAGGGTTATTCAATGATCGCTTAAGTATTGCGGTTAAACTGTCCCTCTGCAAGGTTACTTATTTTGTGTCAGTCAATGATCGCTTAAACTGTTGCGGTTACACTATCCATTATTTTTCTTTATATGTTTCAGTCAATGATCGATTAAACTGTTGTGGTTATACTGTCCATTATTTTATATGCTTCAGTCAATGATCGCTTAAAGCGGTTATATTGTCCATTGTTTTTTATATGTTTCAGTCAATGATTGCTTAGCATATTGCATTTAAACTGTTCATATATTTTAACCATTTTACAGCCGTCATTTTGATCGCGCTGTCTCGCCGACCATTTCGTTTCTTGTACAGGGACGGAATCTTGGCATCCGCCGAGTGGTGCTTAGTCACTATTTGCTCGATAAAGCATTTATACTATTCACTCTCATGATACTAACCATTTTTGCAGCCGTCATTTTTAATCGCCCTGTCTCGTTGACTTTTTCGTTTGTTGAAAAGAGACGAAATCTCGACATCCGCCGAGCGGTGTTTAGTCACTGTTTGTCGAAGCACTCTATGTTGATCATTCTCAAAGTATTACTAACTTTTTCATTCACTCTGAATACAGGTCCCCAGCAGACGTTTAGGCCATCTATCCTGCTACAATTATTCACTTTCTCTTGAATTCACAGGGATGAAATCTTAGCACACTACGAGTGTGTTCCAACTCAGGTTTGTCTTTATATGCATGCATACTGTACACTCTCACACACCGTTTGCACAACAGCATCCTGCATGTCGCCTTCGGAGTACTTTGATCTTCGCTTTTACTCAAGCTCGATCAAAGTGGGGCTTCTGTAGACGCCAAAAAAGCGTCTTCGAATTTCTCCGCAAAAGCCCGATGATGAAAGGAGTAATTTTTAAACTTGAAATGCTATTTTGCTTTAATAGTTTAAAATAAGGTCTCAGGTCTTCCTCCAAACACTCCTTTATTTCATTCCATCCAAAAGCCCCGTTCAAGAGCTTTCCAACGACACGTCTCATGCCTCATTTCGACCCCCGGTCGCCAAGTTGCGATATAGGGGTAAAATCGTCTTTCACCATTCAAGGGAGAAACAGTCTTTTCATATTTTTCGGATCATTAAAAATTACCCGGAAGATAAAGACAGGCTGGATGACGTCATTATGACGTCCTCCAGCTGGCTGCTGAGTGCCGTCAGCGGCCCTGGAGGATGTCCCAGCGCCGCTAGCGGCACAAACCAGGGCCGCTTGCGGCCTTGTCCAGCGGCGCTGCCTTTTCCTTCGGGCCCGGCTCATTTTTCAAGCCCGTCTCATTTTTCAGCTCCTTTTCCGTTGTACAACCCTACTTTTCCACGCCTATATAAACAACCCTTCACCCTCACTTCAACACACAGTTTACAGTTGACAACCTCTATTCTCGGGAGTATTGACACCGAGCTTCCCTCTCTTTCTTCCAATCTTGAGATCTATTTTCACTTTTCTTGTCAAATATAGCCTACAGTTCAGGTACAAATTCCTGAGGGCTCAAATTAAATTAGTTGCTTAACTGTTTATTTTTCTAAACAGTCATAATGTAGATATCATGTTAGAATAACGTTTTTATTGCTTCCTAAATATTGCCTGTATAGTCGTTATGCTGCTCAACTTGTCAATCAAATGCATATCTAAATAAGGGTTAAAATAAATGTTGTGATGGTTGTGGTGAACCAATTAATAGTCTAAGTCTAGGTTGTTAATCCGGTTTTGCATGAGAATTATGTCTTTAAATTATTAAGCAAACTTGAGGTTAGTAGAGGCCGTCATAAATGGGCGAGTTGGGTGCCTAACACCTTCCCACTTCGTACCTTCGCCCCCGAACCTATTATTCTTAGGTACTTGTATGTTTTATATAAGCGGGAGTCTTTCTAAAAACATCATTAGTTCACTTTTCGCGCTATTGGGTTGTCGCTTCGGTTTGTCCGTCTTTCATGGTTTTTATTCAATTCAAGTCTTTTCAAAAGATTTTCTAACTCGATGGTCTCTTGAACTTATCTAAGCTCCCAACTGACAAATTTTCTATAAGGACGCACTCCGGGGAAAAACAAAAGGATTGGTGTGGAAAATCCCGGGTCCTTACAGTGGCGACTTCACTGGAGACTTATTTAAGAGGGTGAGACTCGAAAGTCAAGTTTGTTTAATTGTTTCATAACATATACCATATATTTTTGCATTATTTGCAAGTGCCTTGCCACAACCTTTTGACCCTTATCGACCCTCGTGGAATGCATGAGTTACGTAATTATGTGCCAGACATGTACCTACATGCTAGGAGTTTTTTTTTTAGCTAGTTCCTAGTGCCCAAAGATGGTGCGAGAATTCAAATTCAGTGAACACTCATCGTTTTCCTAATGATTTATTCTAAAAGTCATGAACAATTTTTAAAGAGTCAGTCTTTCAATTTTCCCTCTCCCTTTTCTTATTTTGTATTTTTCTTTTTTTTTTTCTTTTGATGTAATTCCGATTCGGTCAAAAAAAAAAAAAAAAAAAAAAATCAAAAATGGAAAAACAAAAAAAAATGGCGAAACAAAAATGGCGAAAAATCAAAAAAATAAAATAAAAAAAAGGACCGAAATTTCCTTTTTATTTTATTCCTCTTTGAGTCTAGGAAAATAAAATTAGGATAGTCATCTTTTTTTTATTTTTCTTATTTTCGTTCATCGATTTTATTTCTCTTGGATATTAGGGAAATATTTGGGCATTTAGGCTTAAGGACTTTTCTTTTAGGACAATGTGTCTTTTACGTGTGGGTCAATTTTCATTAGACGAGAGTCTCATGTTCTTTGTTACTAAGCGCTCTGTGCTTCCTGTTCACATAGACTTCGAGGATAAAGATTGGGCCCGATCCGTTCTTGATTATGCTTGACTCAAGCCACTTACTCACATCATGATTAAAACAGTACAAGAATACCTGGTTGAGATGACCGACCAAGTGGATCGGTTGGAAGCTGACATCACTAACATCAAGTCACGGCAGTTGTGGGACACACCCATGTTCGTTCCTTCATCTGAAAATCGCAAATCAGTGACTCCAAGGAAGCCTAATCCTGCTCCCCAAGGGTCGGAAAAGAAATATAAAAGCGATACATCTTCTTCCAATGTCTCGCGCAAGGAAGGCTGTGTACCCCGGAAATTCATTCCATTAGGGGTAACCCTTAACACTGCTCTTGAAAGGTTGGTAGACAAGGGCGTGCTCCAACCCATAGGTCCCACCCCAGAGCCAAGTGTTAAGGGTCGCCACTGGAAGGAGGGCGCTTACTGCAAATACCACTAAGGAAAAGGGCATGACACGAATTACTGTCGGGCTCTTCGACACATTATCCAAGACAAGATAGATGATGGCACACTACCATCGCCCAAAGATGAAGAAACTGGGAGTTTTGACAACCTCCTAGAGGCTGTCAATCACATCGCAATAGAAGAGCCCCAAGATTACTCCAACCTCATCCATGATGAGGAGACTACTTTAAGTTATGAAAAGTCTTATGAAGAAGAACCTGCCATAGAAAGCTATGAAATAGTGGATGACAGAAATCAGATACGAGAAAGTCTAGCTCATATAATCAAGGAGATACGGGAGATGAGAGAGAAGGTCGACATCCTAGAAGAGCGCACCTCCAAACGCAGGAACGCGGTCATATTGACCAAAGAAGAAACTTGGTGGCGCCAAGACCTTCTGTATCACAAGATGTCCAACGGGTATTTTCGCCCAAGGACCCCTACGTCGAGGCTCATGCCAAGAGACGGGATTCCCTTTCTAAGCTGCACCTATTACGCGGCTGAGGGACATTAATAGGAGAGAACATCTCCGGAATACACGGGATAGAAGGTTCGGGCGCCTCATAACCAGGAGGCTCGGTCACCACCACAGGAGGAGAACAAGCAATGGATGGTCTACTCGCTGAAGAGGCTCTCACTGCAGAAGAGTGGCGTGGTCCTACTGAAGATGAGGACTGAGACATCTGCAGATGATCGAAAATGTTAAGTTAAGCACTTCACATAGCTAAAACAAAGGAAGAAGAGAATTTACTTACATCAACAGTCTTGGACCGAGAACTCTTCCCCTTGCCCATCGGCCGACCATATCCTTTCTTCAACGGGTGAATAAGCCTGAAGACGTGAGAAGTCTGCTCCCGATTCGACTACAAAAGAGAGAGAGAGCCACAAAATAGAGTCAGAAACTCAAAACAAACACAAGTATAAGAGAGAGACAAAAAAAAATGAGATGACTCACCCCCGTGCAACCATCAGGCAAGGGTAGGCCCTCCACCGCCTCTCCATCAACAATGTCGAGAGGGAGCTCCTCCACTACGCACCCCCCACTCTCTCCTAGATACCTCACCTCATTAGTTGGCAAGGTCACACTTAGGAGCTGACCCCGAGGAGCTCTAGAACGAGACCTCCTAGGGCCCGGAAGAGCTAGACGATCCGCCTACAGGACACAAAAACTCAGTATATTGGGCAAACAACTTAAAAACACAACAAATTTCTTACCTCAGAAGTAAGGTCCGGCATCATGCGATCTAAGCAATAGGCTAGATACATGGCCGTCTGGTCCAAGCCAACGACCTCCGGCACAATAAACTCCTGCCCCGCCCGACCACGGATCACAACCCCCAGATCCCGCACACTCAAGCCGCGCAGGTAAAACATGGTCAAAGGAGGATCCTCCGAAACCAGGTGGGTACCCAAGGAGGGATAGACCAACCGAGTCAAGCGATCTCGCAGATAACATACAAAGCCTAATGGCCCCTCGAAGACCACTCGAAGATACCCTGAAAGGCTCTAGGGTAATATGGGGAGGAACCACAGGGATCTCATGAAAGGCGGACCACGATACCTGTAGATTACCAAGTCAAAATTCATTCATAGAAAATGAACGAGAAAAACACACAAGTCGACAAACAATCTACGGTGGACACAACCTGGCTCTCGAAGGTAGTCCAAAGAAGTGAACGGATGGGCGTCCCTACCGACCCATCGTGAACCTAAAGGAAACATCCTCAAGCCAGGACGATGAGGGCCGAAGGCTGGAAAATACTCAAAGAACCACAGCTGCCACACAAACAATCACCCAAGCTAAGATAACTTCCTTAGTTGGAGACATAGGCAAAAAGAGAAAATAAACAAAAGAAAAGAGGGAATCTACCTCTAGAATCCTCCAGGGGCCCGTAATAGATGTCCTCTCACTCGTCTCCTTAGCCCTACAGGTCCGACGACACCACTTCACCAAAGAAGCATAAGCGGCTCCACCAAGGTTGTACTCACGCACCTTGTTCAAATCCTCCAAGCATGTCAAGAAACCGACTTGACACACACTCTTCTTCTGAGCAAAGATCGTCGACCCAGCAAGCAAGCCAGGAAATTACGAGCCCTCTACTCTTCGGTGAGCCCCTGCGCAAATGCGGCCTCCCACAACCGCGCCAAAGAAACCCGATCCTGGTCAAAATGCCCGTATACAGGCCCGTAAAGTTCCGACAAGGTGTCACTCTGTCGCCAATAACCCGCGTCATACTGGATACGACGCCCTGTAAAAGATAACCCCGTTAGCACAGCAAACTAATAAGGGGTAGGAAACATCTCTCCCACAGGTGTATGGAAGGTGTTCGTAGAATCCTAAAACCTCTCCAGTAAACCCCGGGCGACAATCCTAGAATCCCCCGAGTGACAGGCAGGGATAACAGTAAAAAAATCAGCAACACCTGAGTCCAGTACCAATTCCTGGCCCTCTCCGAAAAGGTACCCAACAACATAGATCAATGGGAAGTAATCCCATGAGCCTGCAGCATAACCCCAACACCCTAGCCAAGCCAACAAAATTTTCTCAAATGCAGCTAAAATAAATTTCATACAAATTACATACAGCTAACCACCAATCCAGTACAAATCCCAATTTGTTCGTGTGCCGAAGCACTAACAGTTCCAATTTTCAGTTCAAATATACTGAACACAAAAAAAGTTGAGTCAGAAAACGTACCAGCTCTGGGTCAGATAAATGACTCTATCTAGTCGGCAACAAAACACTGCGGTTTCAAACGCCAGGCGGGCGCCAGTCTAACCGCATGAACGAATCCTGGTACAGTAGAGCCCCATCCGCGTGACAGGTCGGAGGCTTTCGGGTAGAAGGCAACCCAGTGCGGAAAAGGCTCCGGTCATACTCCTCATCGCACATAGGACGCTTCCCTTTGTCTACAGGAGCCATGAGAACACAATGGAATTTTCACATTCGCAAGCTACAAGCACCCATTCAACAATGCAACCCAAAATTCAGCAACTAGGCGGAAAAATAAGCAAGTTCAAGACAAAAACCGAAGAAAACGGACAAGAACCCACTTACCTCAAGTGGAGTGAAGCACTCAACAATGGAAGAGATTCAACCCAAGCTCTCGACAAAGGCTCGGTGAGGATGAAGTAGAAAAACGCGAAAAGAAGAGAGAGAAAGCGCTTCGGCGCTTTTATTCGGCTCAAGCCCAGCGCCGCTAGGGGCTTTAAACCGAGGCTCAGCGCCGCTAGCGGCCCTGCGAACCTGCAGCAAGGGCCCCACAAGCTAACCCAAAGCCCCTTTTCTAGTCCAGAGTTCGTTATTGCAGTTCGTCTTGCGGCAATATCAATATCAAACGCGTGGGAGCAAAGCCCTCGGGCCCCCAAATTCAAATTCAACAGTTGGCCCATTTAACCATTCTTAGTCATCCGTCGAGTAGTGCTTAGTCACTGTTTGCTCGATAAAGCATTTACACTATTCACTCTCATGATACTAACCTTTTTTGCAGTAGTTATTTTTAATCGTGTTGCCTCGTTGACCTTTTCTTTTCTTGAAAAGAGACGAAATCTCGACATCCGTCGAGTGTTGTTTAGTCACTGTTTGTCGAAGCACTCTATGTTGATCATTCTCAAAGTATTACTAACTTTTTCATTCACTCTGAATACAGGTCCCCAGCAGACGTTTAGGCCGTCTATCCTGCTACTATTAACCTTTCATTTTCTCTTGTGTTCACAGGGATGAAATCTAAGCACACTACGAGCGTGTTCCAACACAGGTTTGTCTTCATATGCATGCATACTGTACACCCTCACACACCGTTTGCACATCAGAATCCTGCATGTCGCCTTCGGAGTACTTTGATCTTCGCTTTTACTCAACCTCGATCAAAGTGGGGGCTTCTGTAGACGCCAAAAAAAGCGTCTTCGGATTTCTCCGCAAAAGCCCGATGATGAAAGGAGTAATTTTTAAGCTTGAACTGCTATTTTGCTTTAATAGTTTAAAATAAGGTCTCAGGTTCTTCCTCCAAACACTCCTTTATTCCATTCCATTCAAAATCCCCGTTCACGAGCTTTCCAACGACACGTGTCATGCCTCATTCCGACCCCCGGTCGCCAAGTTGCGATATAGGGGTAAAATCTTCTTTCACCACTCAAGGGAGAAACAGTCTTTTCATATTTTTCGGATCATTAAAAATTCCCCAGAAGATAAAGACAGGCTGGATGACGTCATTATGACGTCATCCAGCTGGCTGCTGACAGCCGTCAGCGGCCCTGGAGGATGTCCCAGTCCCGCTAGCGGCCTTGCCCAGCGCTGCTAGTGGCGCTGCCATTTCCTTCGGGCCCGACTTATTTTTCAAGCCCGTCTCATTTTTCAGCTCAAATTCGACCGTACAACCTAACTTTTCCACACCTATATAAACAACTCCTCACCCTCAGTTCAAAACACACAGTCTACAGTTGACAACCTCTATTCTCGGGAGTATTGAGACCAAGCTTCTCCCTCTTTCTTCCAAACTTGAGATCTATTTTTACCATTCTTGTCAAATATAGCCTACAGTTCAGGTACAAATTCCTGAGGGCTCAAATAAAATTGCTTGCTTAACTGTTTATTTTCCAGTACTCATAATGTAGATATCATGCTAGAATAACGTCCTTTTTGCTTCCTAAATATTGTCTGTATAGTCGTTGTGCTGCTCAACTTGTCAATCGAATGCATGTCCGAATAAGGGTTAAAATAAATGTTGTGATGCTTGTGATGAACCAATTAATAGTCTAAGTCTAGGTTGTTAATCCGGTTTTGCATGGGAATTATGTCTTTAAATTATTAAGCAAACTTGAGTTAGTAGAGGCCGTCATAAACGGGCGAGTTGGGTGCCTAACACCTTCCCACCTCGTACCTTCGCCCCCGAACCCTTTATTCTTGGGTACTTATATGTTTTATATAAGCGGGAGTCTTTCTAAAAACATGACAAGTTCACTTTTCGCGCTATTGGGTTGTCCCTTCGGTTTTTCCCTTTGATAAAACGTCGATAGCAGATTTGTGACCTCTTTCATGGTTTTTATTCAATTCAAGTCTTTGCAAAAGCTTTTCTAACTCGATGGTCCCTTGAACTTATCTAAGCCCCCCAACTGACAAATTTTTTTTATAAGGACGCACTCCAGGGCAAAACAAAAGGATTGGTATGGAAAATCCCGTGTACTTACAGAACCGTGAAAGCGTAGCCTAACGATCCTTTAGATCTTCAGAATTTGAAGCTAGAGGTGTCTGAAAAGTTACCACAACGATAACTGGCTTGTGGCAGCCAAGCGTTCATAGCGATGTTGCTTTTTGATCCTTCGATGTCGGCTCTTCCTATCATTGTGAAGCAGAATTCACCAAGTGTTGGATTGTTCACCCACCAATAGGGAACGTGAGCTGGGTTTAGACCGTCGTGAGACAGGTTAGTTTTACCCTACTGATGACAGTGCCACGATGGTAATTCAACCTAGTACGAGAGGAACCGTTGATTCACACAATTGGTCATCGCACTTGGTTGAAAAGCCAGTGCCACGATGGTAATTCAACCTAGTAAGGGCGGTTTTACGCGATGTCAATATTTTGGCCCAAAAATGGGCGACATGGGTGATATCTGAGTTCGGGAATCAAGGTGACCCTCCCGAGGCACCGGGGGTTCCCTAAGGCCATAATAGAGTCCCAGAAAAAATTTCGGGCGAAAACCGCAACCGGGCCCCGGGAATGCTCAAGGGGACGTGTTCTGGGCCATTTTACGCAAAGTTTTCAACGTTAATATTTTCGGCCCATATCGTATGGGAGACCCCTATGGGACATGGGAGGCCCCTAGGGTCGGTTATTGGGTCCCTGATAGGCTTGTAAGGGCAGTTTTACCCGATGCCAATGTTTTTTTTTTTTTTTGGTGCTAGTCAGAAGTTGTATTATTGCTCACTGTAATGTATCAAGATTACAGTCCTTAAGCAGTGTAGGTCCAAGGCCACCTACTAGGTAGGGTTCCATTTTACTACATCCCTATACTACCTTACAAACCCTCAATCAGGTACAACTCACTATAGGCAGTGGTTCACCATCTCTGTAAACATAACAAAATACAAAATTTATTTCTGACTTACAACAAAATACAAAGACATAATAAGCTAAATATATTACAACTTCTTCTAGCCTTTCAATTCTTCCAGAATCTGATTCATATTTCATTCTGCCTTGCTTCAAGCAAACCTACTACTGAGAATCTGCTGGATCCTTCTGAAGCATGCTGCTTGATTTTCAGCCAATCTACAGCAACCTGCTGCTGATTCCTTTCTGATACAGCTTTTTCTAGCCTTTCAGATCTGCTGCATACTTTTTCATTCCTCATTCTGTCTAGCTTCAGCAAATCTGCGATGCCAATGTTTTGGCCCAAAAATGGGCGACATGGGTGATATCTGAGTTCGGGAAGCAAGGTGACTGTCCTGGGGCACCGGGGGTCCCCTTGGGCCATAATAGAGTCCCCGAAAAAATTTCGGGCGAAAAAAGCAACCGGGCCCCGGGAATGATCTAGGGGACGTGTTATGGGCCATTTTACGCAAAGTTTTCGAAGTTAATATTTTCGGCCCATATCGTACGGGAGACCCCTATGGGACATGGGAGGCCCCTAGGGTAGGTTATTGGGTCCCTGATAGGCTTGTAAAGGCGGTTTTACGCGATGCCAATGTTTTGGCCCAAAAACGGGTGACATGGGTGATATCTGAGTTCGGGAATCAAGGTGACCCTCCCGGGGCACCGGGGTCCCCGAGGGCCATAATAGAGTCCCTGAAAAATTTTCGGGCGACAACGGCAACCGGGCCCCGGGAATCCTCTGGGGGACATGTTCTGGGCTATTTTACGCAAAGTTTTCTACGTTAATATTTTCGACCCATATCGTACGGGAGACCTCTATGGGACGTGTGAGGCCCCTAGGGTCGGTTATTGGGTCCCTGATAGGCTTGTAAGGGCGGTTTTATGCGATACCAATGTTTTTGGTGCAAGTCAGAAATTGTATTATTGCTCTCTGTAATGTAAGAAGATTACAGTCCTTAAGTATTGCAGATCCAAGGCCACCTACTACGTAGGGTTCCTTTTTGCTGCATCCCTCTAATACCTTACAACCCTTCAATCTGGTGCAACTCACTACAGGCAGTGGTTCACCATCTCTATAAACATTACAATTTGCAAAAATTCTTCCTCACCATCTTTGTAAACATTACAATTTGCAAAAATTATTTCTGACTTACAGCAAAATACAAAAACATAAATAGCTAAAAATATTACAATTCCTTTTAGCTTTTCAACTCTGCTTGGATCTGTTATATTTCTTCATTCTGCCTTGCTTCTTCAACCTGTTGCTGATTACCTGCTGGAACCTGCTGCCTGAGTTCCTGCACTTCTGCCTATTCCTTGCATTTGTTCTGCTTCAGATTCTCCCTGTACCAATCTGCTTCTGTATCCTTCCTGGAGCCTGCTGTCCTTTTTTCCTGCTGGATTCTTCTACCTGGATTGCAGTCCATCTTCTGCATTCTGCTACTGGTTCCCTTCAGAAGTCTCTGCTGTAGCCTGCTGTAAGCTGCTCTCCTGTTGCAGTGCTTCTGTATTTCTTCCATTTTCCTGATTCTCTGCTTCCATCTGATTCAGGCTCACAGTTGCCTTATCCATCTTTTATCCTTGCTTTTTAGCTTCCTGTTGCTGCTGCACTGTTGGATTCTGACTTTGATTGATTGCTGTATCTGTTGCATAATCTGTGTTGCTGGTAGCCTGCTCTTTTCAAAGCATATCAGATTTCTGGCTCTCCAAATCCAGTATGCAGTTGCTGCTATTCCAGCTGCATACACTTCCTTTCTGAATCTCGAGCATTTCTGTCTACTCATCCAGTTTAGTAGCCCCTGAATTGTGCTTCCTCTTGCAGAAATATGTATCCATGTCTGTACCTGTTTCATTATCTCTGTTGAAATACTGCAGCTAAAAAACAGATGGCCGTGACTTTCTGTCTCCTCTTTGCACAGGTAGCATATGGTGTCTCCATTAAGGAACCCCATATTCTGTAGCCTGTCTTTGGTCAGTAATCTCCCCATTTTCGCCAACCATAGACAGAAGCTGTGCCTAGGTACAGAAATTCTTCCCCATATCAGGACATAATGTCTGTATTTTGGCATATTTCCCATCAAAATTCTGTATCCACTAGCAACTGAGTACATTCCATTTTCAGTTTCCCTCCATACCCCTCTTGTTGAATAGTGCTCCTGGAAGTGACTTTTGATCTTGTTGAGCTTAGTCCAATACCAGCTGGCTCCCCATACAGGAGCATAATTCCAGAAATTTCTTCCTTTCAAATAAACTCCATTAATCCACTTCACCCACAATGTGTCCTTTTTTGTGGCTAGATCCCATATGTGCTTCCCATTTAGGGCTATATTAAACCATTTGAAATGTTTAATATTTATCCCCCCATTTCTCCTTGGTTTGCATACTACTTCCCAAGCCACCAGGCTAGTTTTGTGCTTGAGGTCAGTTTCCCCCCCAAAGAAACAATCTGCATTTTTTCTCTATGCCTTTTAGTACTCCAGCAGGCATAACAAATATGCTTGACCAGTAGACATGTATAGATAATAATACAGAATTTATTAGTTGTGCCCTTCTTGCATATGAGAGGTTCCTGGAAGCCCATGTGTGAAGTCTTTTTGTCATTTTATCCATCAAGCATTCACAATCCATTTTGCTCCATTTTGATGGGGATAGAGGGACACCTAGGTATTTCATTGGCAATGTACCCTCCTGAAACCCTGAGAGGCTCACCAGCACCCTTTTCTCTTGTTCACTAATCCCTGCCACATAAATGCTTGACTTTTCCTGGTTTGCACATAAACCAGTGGCTTGTGAGAAGTAATTCAGGCACTCCATTAGGATATTCACAGAGTCAGGTGTAGCTTTGCAGAAACACAACAAGTCATCTGCAAAGCATAGATGACTTAGTGCAAGTTCTTTGCACATGGGGTGCCAATTGAAGTTGTTGTCCATGCAAGCTATCTTCAAGATTCATGACAGGTATTCCATCACTAGCACAAAAATTAGTGGAGAAATTGGGTCTCCTTGTCTAATGCCACGCTTTGCAGTGAATTATCCATGGGCTTCCCCATTCAGGTTGATACTGAAGCTTGCTGTTTGCACACACTCTAGTATCCACCCACTAAATTTCAATGGGAATCCATATCCTTGCATTATTTCCTTGATAAAACCCCAGTGTACTGTGTCATAGGCTTTCTTGAGGTCAATCTTCATCAGGCATCTTGGGGAGGATTGTTTTCTGTTATAGTGCTTGATTAGATCTTGACAAATCATAATGTTGTGGACTATGGATCTTTGTGCCACAAAAGCTCCCTGGTTTACAAAAATTAGTTCTGGTAGTACTCTTGCCAGTCTTCCACATAGGATCTTGGAGATGCACTTGTAGATGGTGTTGCAACAGGCTATAGGTCTGTAATCAGAAGCCTTTTCAGGATTTGATATTTTCTGCACAAGACATAAGTTAGTTGCATTCACTTCTTTTAGGATTTTGGAAGACTCAAAAAAATCAATAATGGCCTCTGTCACTTCCTGCCCCACTGTTTGCCATGCTTCTTTGAAGAACCCTGATCCAAATCCATCAGGGCCTGGGCTTTTATTACAGTCAATTTCAAACATAGCTCTCTGTACTTCTTCAGCTGTCACAGGGGCAATCAGAGACATTTGTTGGTGTATGTCTAGTCTGTGTCCTGCTGAGAAGAAGCTGCTTTCTGCTGAAGTGGCTCTGATTCCAGCAACTCCTAGCATTCCTCTGTAGAATTCCACAAATTCCTTCACAATCTGGTTCTTTTCCTCTAGCAAGGTACCTTCCTGTGTCTTAATGGAGTGTACTCTGTGCTGCTGCCTTTTTTGCTTCATAAGTGCATGGAAAAATTGAGTGTTTCCATCCCCTAGTTGAATCCATTTTGCCTTGCTCTTTTGTTGTAGGAAGTTCTCTGCTGCCATATTCAGATCATTATATCTCTTCCTTGCTTGCACTTCCTCTTGCTGTATGGTCTCATTTAGAGGGTCCTGGTTTGCTGTATTCTGTGACTGATTCATTATATTCCTAGCTATCTCAGCGTGCTTTAGTATCCCACTGAATTCATCTCTATTTAGCTTTTTCAGCACTCCTCTCACATTTTTCAGTTTCTGGTACACTCTGAACATTTTTGTGCGTTGTGTTCTGATGTTCCAAGCTTGCTGCACCTTAGCTTGAAAATCAGAGTGGAGGCTCCACATGTTGAAATATTTAAAGGGGTTGTTTCTATTTTTTGTGGGCTCTCTGTGCATAGTTAAACAAATTGGGGAATGATCAGACACATCCTCTTATGGAATTTAAGATCACATTGATCAAATTCCTGAATCCAAAGGCTGTTGGCAAAAACCCAATCTATTTTAGAATAAACTCTCCCTCCCCTTTCATGCTTATTGTTCCAAGTAAATTCACACCCAGTCCAGCTCAGTTCTGTTAGTTTACAGTCCTCTAAACAGTCCTTGAAGTCCTGTACTTCAGAATATGTGACTGGGGCACCTCCTTTCCTATTACAAGGTGTTAATACATTATTGAAGTCCCCCCCAACAATCCATGGTACGTTGCAGTTCAGTGCATAGTCAGAAAGGTCCTGCCACAGTTGCTTTCTTTCCTCTTTTTCATTCAGCCTATACACAAAACTCACCACAAACTCTTTTTTTTTTCATAATATTAAACACTTTGCAAGTCATCATTTGCACAGATGAAAATAACACATTAACATGGAAATAATTTGGTAACCATCTAATCCAGATTCTACCTAATCTATGATTATTATGGTTGCTAATTGATTCCCACTCTGGCATGAAATTTCTCTTGCATTTTGCTAAATTAATTTCCCTAATTTTTGTTTCTAGCAGAACCACCATGCCACAATTATTTTTTTTACAGAGCGATACCAATGTTTTGGCCCAAAAACGGGCGACAAGGGTGATATCTGAGTTCGGGAATCAAGATGACCCTCCCGGGGCACCTGGGGTCCCCTAGGGCCATAATAAAGTCCCTGAAAAAATTTTGGGCAAAAACGGCAACCGAGCACCGGGAATGTTCTAGGGGACGTGTTCTTTGCCATTTTACGCAAAGTTCTCGACGTTAATATTTTCGGCCCATATCGTACGGGAGACCCCTATGAGACATGGGAGGGCCCTAGGGTCGGGTATTGGGTCCCTGATAGGCTTGTAAAGGCGGTTTTACGCGATGCCAATTATTACTAGCTGTAATGTAACACGATTACAGCCCACAGGCAATGTAAATCCAAGGCCACCTACTAGGTAGGGTACCTTTTTTCTACATCCCTTTACTACCATACAACCCTAATACAGTACTAGAGTATCCATATTACAGCCAATGGAACCTCATTCCTGAAACAACATAAACAAGAACATTCCTGACTTACAGCAAATACAAAATACAGCAATTACAAAATACAGTGAAACAAGCTATTACAGATTCCTGATCCAATTCTATCCTTGCTGTTACTCTGCTTCCTTCTGTTGGGACTTCTGAAATCTGCTTCTGAATTGTCTGCTGAACTGATTCTTCTAGCCTTGCTGATCTGCTTGATTCTGCTTCTTCCTTTTTTCAGTCTAGCTTCTGCCAACTGGTTCTGGATTCCCTGCTGAAAATTACTGCATGAATTTTCTGCACCAATTACACATTCCTTGTGCCATTTTTCCTTGCTGTTGAATTCTGATGCTGTCTTTCTGTTGAACCTACTGCACTGCATCACAGACAGTCTGCTCCCTTCAAATTGCTGCAAGTTCCTGCTTCTCCATATCCAGAGCACTGTTGACTATATCTCCTCTATCCATATCTTATCCCTTCTGTTAATCTTCCTCTTGCTGTTCCTGCATTGTTGGATTCTGATTCTAACTATTTGCTGAACCTGTTACATGATCTTTGACACTGGTATACTGCCTTCACCAACATAGTGAGTGTTCCTGCATCTCCAAATCCAATAGACTGTTGCTGCTAGCCCTGCTGCATACACTTCCTTTCCGAGTCTCGAGCATTTTTGCCTACTTATCCAGTTGAGCATGCCCTGAATTGTGTTTGCTTTTGCTGATATTTGCATCCATCCTCTCAGTTGAACCAGGACTGCTGTTGACACATTACAGTTGAAAAACAGGTGGTTGTGGTCCTCTGGTTTCAGCTTACACAGGTAGCATAAGTCATCTCCATTCAAGAAACCCATCCTCTGCAGCCTTTCTTTAGTTAATAATCTTCCTATTTGAGATAGCCACAGGCAGAAGCTTTGTCTAGGCATGGATATTTTTCCCCAGATCAAATTAGCATGTCTGAGTTTTGGCATATTTCCTTGCAACATTCTGTAGCCACTTGTAGCAGAATATAAACCATCAGATTCATACTTCCATACTCCCCTTGTTGTGTATTGCCCCTGAAAATAGCTTTTGATCTTGTTCAGCTTTTTCCAGTACCAGCTGGTACCCCATACTGGAGCATAATTCCAGAAGTTTTCACCTTTCAGATAAACCCCATTGATCCATTTCACCCACAGTGTGTCTTTTTTAGTGGCTAGATCCCAGATATGCTTCCCATTTAGAGCTATGTTGAACCATTTGCAATTCTTTACATTTAGTCCACCATTTTTCCTTGGTCTACATACAATATCCCATGCCACCAAGCTTGTCTTGTGCTTCTGTTCAGTTGTCCCCCATAAGAAAAATCTGCATTTTTGCTCCACACTTTTCAGTACCCTAGTAGGCATTATGAATATGCTTGACCAGTATACATGTATGGACAATAATACAGAGTTTATTAATTGAACTCTTCCTGCATAAGAGAGGTTCCTGGAGGCCCAAATCTGCAATTTCCTTGTCATTTTATCCACCAGGCATTCACAGTCTAATTTGCTCCATTTAGAAGGGGACAATGGGACACCAGGGTATTTCATGGGCAAAGTTCCCTCTCTAAATCCTGATAGGTGCAACAGTTCATTCTTTACTTGCTCATTTAGCCCTGCTACATAAATATTTGATTTTTCCTTGTTTGCAGACAGGTCAGTAGCTTGTGAGAAGTGGTTTATGCTCTTCATCATGGTACTCACAGATTCAGAGGTAGCTTTACAGAAACACATTAAGTCATCAACAAAGCAGAGGTGACTCAAAGCAAGTTCTTTGCACACGGGGTGCCAGCTGAAGCTCTTATCCACACAGGCTATCTATAGTATTCTTGACAGATATTCCATTACCAATACAAATATTAATGGAGAGATTGGATCACCCTGCCTAATGCCACGTTTTGCAATAAAGTATCCATGTGCTTCCCCATTCATATTTATGCTAAAGCTAGCTATTTGTATGCATTCAAGTAGCCATCCACTGAACTTTACAGGGAATCCATACCCTTGCAGCATTTCTTTCACAAATCCCCAATGAATTGTGTCATATGCTTTCCTTAGGTCTATCTTCATCAAGCACCTAGGAGATGACTGTTTCCTATTGTAGTGCTTAATAAGATCCTGGCATATCATGATATTATTAACAATTGATCTCTAAGCCACAAAAGCTCCCTGGTTCACTGATACAAGCACTGGGAGCACTTGTATATTGTATTATAACAAGCTATAGGTCTGAAGTCAGATGCCTTCTCTGGGTTTTGTATCTTCTGCACAAGGCATAAGTTTGTAGCATTCACTTCTCTGAGCATTCTAGATGAGTCAAAGAAGTCAATTATAGCTTCAGTCACTTCTTGCCCCACAATATGCCAAGCTTCTTTGAAAAATCCTGATCCAAAACCATCAGGGCCCGGGCTTTTGTTGCAATCAATTTCAAACATTGCTTTTTTCACCTCATCAGCACTTACAGGGGCAATAAGGTTCATCTGTTGATGCATATCAAGTTTGTGACCTGCTGAGAAGAAGCTGTCTTCTGCTGTGGTTGCTCTAGCCCCTGAGACCCCCAACATTTCTTTGTAGAATCTCACAAATTCCTCCATAACCATATTTTGATCATCCAGTAGAGTCCCCTGCTGTGTCCTGATTGTGTGCACTCTATTCTTGTGTCTTCTTTGCTTCAGGACTGCATGGAAGAAATGAGTGTTCCCATCTCCCAGCTGAACCCAGTTTGCCTTGCTTTTCTGCTGTAAAAAGTTTTCAGCAGCCATGTTCACCTCATTGTATCTTCTCCTGGCCTGTATTTCCTTCTGTTGTGCTTCCTCATTTAGGGGCTCCTTGTTAGCCTCAGTCTGAGCTTGAGTCATGGCAACTCTAGCAATGTCTGCCTATGCTAAAATATCCCTAAATTCATTCCTGTTTAGCTTCTTCAGCATTATTCTCACCTTTTTCAGTTTCTGGTACACTCTGAACATTTTTGTGCCTTGTGTTCTGAAATTCCAAGCTTGGTGCACCATAGCATGGAATTCAGAGTGGAGGCTCTACATGTTGAAGTATTTAAAGGGGATTTTTGTTTTTGTGGGTTCTCTCTGAATATCTAGACAAATTGGGGAGTGATCAGAAACACCCTCTTGGTGGAATTTAAGATCAAATTGATCAAATTCCTGGAACCAGAGACTGTTTGCAAAGGCCCAATCAATTTTAGAATATACTCTCCCACCCCTTTCATGCCTATTATTCCATGTGAACTGGCACCCTGACCAATCCATTTCAGTGAGGAAACATTGTTCAATGCACTCTTTAAAATCCTGTATTTCAGAAAATGTAACTGGAATTCCTCCTTTTCTATTGTTAGGTAGCATCACATTATTGAAGTCCCCCCCAAAAAACCATGGTTTATTGCAATTAATTGCAAAATTTGTTAGGTCTTTCCATAATATTTTCCTTTCCTCCTTTTCATTTAAGCCATATACAAAACTAGCCATAAATTCTCTTTTTTTCACGATATTAACCACTTTACAGATGATCATTTGCACAGATGAGAAGAATATATCCACATGAAACCAGTTTGGCAACCATCTTAACCATATTCTACCCAACCTATGCTCATTGTGATTACTGTAAGAATCCCAACCTGGCATGAAACTTTTTTTGTATTTTTCTAGGTTAACTAATCTGATTTTTGTTTCTAGAAAAGCCACCAACCCACAATTATTTTCTTTACAAAAAAGGGCAACATCCCTCTGCTTATTTGGGCTATTTAGGCCTCTAACATTCCATATTAGTATCCTATCCATGACTATCAGTCAAGATAGGAGACTTACCATGTGATGGAACCTCATCTGCATTCTGATTCTTTTGTTGCTCTGGCTCCAGTACTTCTTCTGTCTGTGCCTTTAGAACCTCCTGCATTCCTTCTTGATTTTGCAGAATATCAAAACTGTTCTGCATCTGGGTAGTGACAGTTTTAGGCTGTTGCACTTGTCTATAGTTGTCTCTTCCTGCTCTCACTCCTCTTCCTGCATTCCAAGCTCTACCTCTCCCTCTTCCTGCAGTCTGCCATTGTTGAGCCCTAGGAGGCAGTGCTGGTGGAATCTGTACAGGCAATGTTTGTATCACAGGACCTGCAGTAGCTTTCTTTCTGCATTCAGCTTCCCTATGCCCATATTGTTTGCAGTGGTTGCAAAGAATGGGCTTCCAGTCATATTCCACTTCCTGCTCCACAATATTGCCCTTTTCATTCTTATAGTGCACCTTGTTAGGGTACTCAACTCCAATTTCTAGCTCAATCAATACTCTTACATATTGAATCCCTACTTTGAGCTCTGTATTTCTGTCTGCCATCATTGGCCTTCCTACAAGACTTGCAATCTTGCTCAGTCCCTTAGCATTCCAGTATTTCACATTAAGACCAGGGAATTTTACCCAAATAGGCACCGAGGTCGATTCCTCTTGTGCATAATCCACATTTTCAGACCATGGCCTTACTATCATGGGTTTGTTATCAAAATGGTAAACCCCTTCTTGAATTACAGCATCCCTTTGCTCTAGGGAGTCAAAACGAACCAAAACCAAGCCATTTTTCATCATAGCAATTTTGTTCATCCCACGTTTTGCCCAAATTCTTCTTAAATATCTGCATAACACATTAATTGGTGGTCTTGACCCCATAATATAGCAAAAAACAGCTTTATTCCAGTAATTGATTTCAGATTCTATGTCCATGAAAGTAACTTCCCCAACAGGTTTTCCTTCATGCATTGTTGGCGCAATAAAATCCAATTTAAATCCCGAATTTTTGAATTTGGAGATGTCAAATTTTTCCCAAGCAGAGGTATTACCTGTAGTTGCTGTCTCTTGCTGTTTTGCTTGGTCTAGGCCTTCATCTTCATCTTCAGACGAAGATAGTGTTCTTGCCTTTTCCTTCATCTTCGAGAGCCAAGTATTGATCTTTTCTCTTGCAATTTCCATTTGTTGAACTGTTTCTGTTTGTGCATCAGGAGTCATGACCTCCGGTGCCTCCAATTCATCAGTAGGGTTGCGCACAACCCGATCTAGGTTGTCTCGGTTGATGCTTGTACTTTGTCTCTCATTCGCAGTTTTCGTAGGATCTGGTGGTGCTGAATTTTCCCCATTGTCATCGTGCTTTTCTGTCCCTCGTTTTGCCTTGTCTTTCTTCCCCATAGAGACTCACAGCAACATCAATGGCGGACGAGCGATGTAGAGGAGAGAGAAGAGAGCATTTTAGAGAGAGAAACGATATGATGCAATAAGATGCCAATGTTTTGGCCCAAAAATGGGCGACATGGGTGATATCTGAGTTCGGGAATCAAGGTGACCCTCCCGGGGCACCGGGGGTCCCCTAAGGCCATAATAGAGTCCCCGAAAAAATTTCGGACGAGAACGGCAACCCGGCCCCTGGAATGCTCTAGGGGACGTGTTATGGGCCATTTTACGCAAGTTTTCGGCGTTAATATTTTCGGCCCATATCGTACGGGAGACCCCTATGGGACGTGGGAGGCCCCTAGGGTCGATTATTGGGTCCCTGATAGGCATGTAAGGGCGGTTTTACGCGATGCTAAATTTTTTTTTTTTAATTTTTTTTTTGTTTTTTGGTGCGAGTCAGAAATTGTATTATTGCTAGCTGTAATGTACCAAGATTACAGCCCATAGGCAATGCAAATCCAAGGCCACCTACTAGGTAGGGTTCCTTTTTTCTACATCCCTTTACTGCCTTACAAACCTAGAATCGAACTGGAGCAACTCACTACAAGCAGTGGTTCACCATATCTGAAGACACAACAAAATACAAAACCAATCTTGACTTACAGCAAAATACAAAAACATAGTAAGCTAAATTATTACAGCTTCTTCTAGCCTTGCTGATCTACTGGATTCTGCTTCTTCCTTTCTCTGCCTAGCTTCTGCCAACAGATTCTGATTTCCCTGCTGGAACCTGCTGCATGAATTTCTGCACAGGTTCTCATGCCTTGCAGAGCTGCTGGATTCTGCATATCTCCCCTACTGCTGATTTGCTGCCATCTGAAACTGATTTCCTGCTGATCTGCTGCATTTCTTTCCTTCAACACCAAAATACAGACACATATTTCAGTAAACAAACAGATTACACATTTTCTATCCATCTCCTGTCCTTGTTGTTTATTTTCCTATTGCTGCTGCATTGCTGTATTCTAATTCTGACCACCTGCTGAATCTGCTGCATTATCTGCATCAATGACATTCTGGTCCCCTCAAAATGCTGGATGTTCCTGCATCTCCATATCCAGTACACTGTTGCTGCATGTCCTGCTGCATATACTTCCCTTCTGAACCTGGAGCTCTTTTGTCTGCTTATCCAGTTGAGCATTCCCTGGATAGTGTTAGCTCTTGCTGACATCTGTAGCCATCCTCTTAGCTGATCCAGGATCCCTGCAGATACCCTACAGCTGAAGAACAGGTGATTATGGTCTTCTGTCTTCATTTTGCACAGGTTGCACATGGCATCTCCATTCAGGAACCCCATCTTCTGCATCGTATCCTTTGTTAACAGTCTTCCCAGTTGAGCCAACCACAAGCAGAAACTTTGCCTAGGCATGGTTATCTTCCCCCAAATCAAATTAGCATGTCTGGATTTTGGCATGGGCCCTGTCAGTATACTGTATCCACTTGCAACAGAATAGAGCCCATCAGTAGTGCCCTTCCACACTCCTCTAGCTGAATATTGGTCCTGGAAATGACTCTTGATTTTATTGAGCTTTTTCCAGTACCAACTGGCACCCCAAACAGGATCATAGTTCCAGAAATTAACTCCCTTCAAATAAACCCCATTTATCCATTTAACCCACAGAGTGTCTTTTTTTGTGGATAAATCCCAAATATGCTTCCCATTTAATGCAATATTGAACCATTTGCAATTTTTAATGTTTATTCCACCATTTTTCCTTGGTCTGCATACCATATCCCATGCCAACAAGCTAGTCTTCTGTTTCTGATCAGTAGAACCCCACAAAAATGATCTGCACTTTTTCTCTACACTTTTGAGTACCCCAGCAGGCATTATCAAAATGCTTGACCAGTAGACATGTATAGAGCATAATACAGAATTTATAAGTTGAGTCCTTCCTGCATATGAGAGATTTCTGGATGCCCAAATCTGAAGCTTTTTTGTCATTTTATCCACCAAGCATTCACAGTCAATTTTGCTCCATGTAGATGGAGACAGTGGCACACCCAGATATTTCATGGGTAGTGTTCCCTCTCTGAAACCTAATAAGTCTAGCAGCTCATTCTTCATTTGTTCACTTACACCAGCAATGTACATGTTAGATTTCTCTTTATTTGCAAACAGGCCCGTAGCTTGTGAAAAATAATTCAAGCTGTTCATCATGATACTCACAGATTCAGGTGCTGCTTTGCAAAAGCACATCAAGTCATCAGCAAAACATAGGTGACTCAGTGCCAGTTCTTTGCACATGGGATGCCAACTGAAGCTCTTATCCATACATGCTATTTTCAGGATTCTTGATAGATACTCCATTACCAACACAAAGATGAGTGGAGATATTGGATCTCCCTGTCTAATGCCACGTTTAGTAGGAAAAAAGCCATGAACCTGCCCATTCATGTTGATGCTGAAACTTGTAGTTTGGATGCACTCTAGTACCCAACCAATGAATTTTACTGGGAAACCATACCCTTGCAGCATTTCCTTGACAAAACTCCAATGAATAGTGTCATAGGCTTTCCTTAGGTCAATCTTCATCATGCATCTAGGAGAGGATTGTTTTCTGTTGTAATGCTTGATAAGATCCTGGCAAATCATTATGTTGTGTACAATTGATCTCTGAGCCATAAATGCTCCCTGGTTCACAGAGACTAGGTCAGGAAGCACTCCTGCCAATCTCCCACTCAAGATCTTGGAGATGCATTTGTAGATGGTATTGCAGCAGGCAATTGGCCTGAAATCTGATGCCTTGACAGGATTTGCTATCTTCTGCACAAGACATAAGTTTGTGGCATTCACCTCTTTGAGCATTTTAGATGAGTCAAAAAAGTCAATGATGGATTCAGTCACATCTTCTCCCACAATGTGCCAAACTTCTTTGAAAAAACCTGATCCAAAGCCATCAGGGCCTGGACTTTTGTTGCAGTCAATATCAAACATGGCTAACTTCACTTCTTCAGCACTCACAGGGGCACTAATGGTCATCTGTTGGTGTATGTCCAATCTGTGTCCTGCTGAAAAGAAACAGCTTTCTGATGTAGTATCCCTGACCCCTGACACTCCCAGCATTTTCCTGTAAAATCCCACAATTTCCTCAATAATCAAATCCTGGTCTTCTAATAATACATCTTCCTGTGTCTTGATACAATGCAGTCTGTTCATTTGTCTTCTCTGTTTCATAACTGCATAGAAGAACTGGTTATTCCCATCTCCCAACTGAATCCACATAGCTTCGCTCTTCTGCTGCAAAAAATTCTCAGCTGCTAAGTTCACTTCATTGTATCTCTTCCTGGCCTGTATCTCTTTTTGCTGTAGTGCCACATTGAGAGGCTCCTTGTTTGCTTCTGTCTGAGCTTGGGTCATTACAGTTCTAGCGATGCCAATGTTTTGGCCCAAAAATGGGCGGCATGGGTGATGTCTGAGTTCGGGAATCAAGGTGCCCCTCTCGGGGCACCGGGGGTCCCCTAGAGCCATAATAGAGTCCCCGAAAAAATTTCGGGCGAAAACGACAATTGGGCCCCGGGAATGCTCTAGGGGACGTGTTCTGGGACATTTTACGCAAAGTTTTCGACGTAATATTTTCAGCCCATATCGTATGGGAGACCCCTATGGGACATGGGAGGCCCCTAGGGTCGGTTATTGGGTTTCTGATAGGCTTGTAAGGGCGATTTTACGCGATGCCAATGTTTTGGCCCAAAAACGGGCGACATGGATGATATCTGAGTTTGGGAATCAAGGTGACCCTCCCGGAGCACCGGGGGTCCCCTAGGGCCATAATAGACCCCTAGGAGATGTTTGGGCAAAAATGACACCCGGGCCCCGGGGAGCAGTTATAATCCACGTTTTTTTGGCTTCCTAGATGCTCCGGACTGTAGGTGTATATTTTAACACCATATCGCACGGGGCATCCATAAGGGATATGGGAAGCCTCCAGGGTTGGTTATTTGGTCCATGATAGGCTTGTAATTAAAAAAAAATATTTTTCTGTAACTAAATAATATACTTTTGGAAAATAGTTATCCAAACTCTCAAAAACCCCAGTATGAAAGTTATGCACTGTCCATGTCTACTCCTGTCAGAACCACTAAACCTTATAAGACTCTTTAGGGGGTAGTTTCTTGAGAGAGTGCTTGTGGGCGAAGGAAGGCAAGCAACGCGACATGAAGCGCCTACCAGGCGCCGAGTAGTGTCAAGTCGTGCGCCATCATAGCCGGACACCCACGACACCTCGGCTCAAGCACCGGTCCCCTAAGCCGGAGACGGAGGCGGTGCCAGAGAAGGACGCGACGTGACGCCACATGAAGCTCCTACTAGGTGCCGAGTTGTGTCATGTCGAGTCCACTCGGGAGCTGTCGAGGTCGAAGATGGCTTACGGTTACGATGTCGGTATAAATTTTTGGACGGTTGTGATCTCCTTCGGGATCGAGCTATCCAGACGACGTTGGATAGATGTGATCTCCTTCGGGATGAGCCAGCAAGACGACATCGGATGGATGTGATCTCCTTCGGGATGAGCTATCTAGCCGGCTTGATCTCCTTTGGGATCGAGCCATCCAGACGATGTCGGATAGATGTGATCTCCTTCGGGATGAGCCAGCGAGCCGACGTTGGATGTATGTGATCTCCTTCGGGATGAGCTATCTAGCCGTCTTGTGGGTATAAATGTCGGATTGATGTGATGTCCTTTGGGATCGAGCCATCCAGACGACGTCGGATAGATGTGATCTCCTTCGGGATGAGCCAGCGAGCCGACGTCGGATGGATGTGATCTCCTTCGGGATAAGCTATCTAGCCGGGTTGTGGGTATAAACGTCGAATGGATGTGATCTCCTTCGGGATGAGTTGTCTAGCCGGCGAGTGGGTATCGAATGTCCCTTCATCGAGATTTTCACGACGAGCGTTGTGCTCGTTGGGGTCTCCCTCGGACATCCATGGGGCTACTATGTAGTTTTGTGGGTACGTCGAGGTTGATTTTGGCGCAGTAATTGTGAAGGCGTGTGAGTGGCACTCAGTCCGTTTGGGTTGCCGGGGTTCCTGCTCGTGCAGTCAACCGCACACCCACAAACCTTTTCATCGATTGCTCCAAGAGCGAATTGCCTTGGACGAAGCATGGTTTCCTGTGTTTGATGCCTACGGATGGTAATCGTGACCCTGAAAAGATGAGATCTCCGTCCGGCATCCACCCAAGGGTGCCGGGTGGACAAGTCAAGCTGAACACATCGTCCACCCACGTCGAACCTTCGGTGCAGCTGTGGCATGGGCTCCGTGCTCTAGCTGTTCTCTGAGATGCGGAACACTGAGCGAGAAGGGGTCTGAAACGCCTTAGCTGTCCAATCTAGTGTTCTTCGCTCAACACGAACGACGGTTGAGCGCGAGTTGACCTCCCGATCACTCGGAAAGGCTCATACGCATCCAATGTCGATTGATGGTGCTACCTGGTTGATCCTGCCAGTAGTCATATGCTTGTCTCAAAGATTAAGCCATGCGTGTGTAAGTATGAACTAATTCAGACTGTGAAACTGCGAATGGCTCATTAAATCAGTTATAGTTTGTTTGATGATACCTGCTACTCGGATAACCGTAGTAATTCTAGAGCTAATATGTGCAACAAACCCCGACTTCTGGAAGGGATGCATTTATTAGATAAAAGGTCGACGCGTGCTTTGCCCGGTGCTCTGATGATTCATGATAACTCGACGAATCGCACGACCTTTGTGCCGGCGACGCATCATTCAAATTTCTGTCCTATCAACTTTCGATGGTAGGATAGTGGCCTACCATAGTGGTGACGGGTGAAGGAGAATTAGGGTTCGATTTCGGAGAGGGAGCCTGAGAAACGGCTACCATATCCAAGGAATGCAGCAGGTGCGCAAATTACCCAATCCTGACATGGGGAGCTCTTTGAGTCTGGTAATTGGAATGAGTACAATCTAAATCCCTTACCGAGGATCCATTGGAGGCAAGTCTGGTGCCAGAAGCCGCGGTAATTCGAGCTCCAATAGCGTATATTTAAGTTGTTGCAGTTAAAAAGCTCGTAGTTGGACCTTGGGGTGGGCCGACCGGTCCACCTAGTGCTGTACACCGGTCATCCTGCTCCTTCTGCCGACGATGCGCTCCTGGCCTTAACTGGCCGGGTCATGCCACCGGCGCTATTACTTTGAAGAAATTAGAGTGCTCAAAGCAGGCTTCCGCTCTGGATACATTAGCACGGGATAACATCATAGGATTCTGGTCCAATTGTGTTGGCCTTCGGGATCGGAGTAATGATTAAGAGGGACACTCGGGGGCATTCGTATTTCATAGTTAGAGGTGAAATTCTTGGATTTATGAAAGATGAACAACTGCGAAAGCATTTGCCAAGGATGTTTTCATTAATCAAGAACGAAAGTTGGGGGCTCGAAGACGATCAGATACCGTCCTAGTCTCAACCATAAACGATGCCGACCAGGGATCGGCGGATATTACTTTTAGGACGCCGCCGGCACCTTATGAGAAATCAAAGTTTTTGGGTTTCCGGGGGAGTATGGTCGCAAGGCTGAAACTTAAAGGAATTAACGGAAGGGCACCACCAGGAGTGAAGCCTGCGGCTTAATTTGACTCAACACGGGGAAACTTACCCGGTCCAGACATAGTAAGGATTGACAGACTGAGACCTCTTTCTTGATTCTATGGGTGGTGGTGCATGGCCATTCTTAGTTGGTGGAGCGATTTGTCTGGTTAATTTCGTTAACGAACGAGACCTTAGCCTGCTAACTAGCTATGCGGAGTCATACCTTCGCAGCTAGCTTCTTAGAGGGACTATGGCCTTCAAGGCCACGGAAGTTTGAGGCAATAACAGGTCTGTGATGCCCTTAGATGTTCTGGGCCGCACGTGCGCTACACTGATGTATTCAACGAGTCTATAGCCTTGGCCGATAGGCCTGGGTAATCTTTGAAATTTCATCGTGATGGGGATAGATCATTGCACTTGTTGGTCTTCAACGAGGAATTCCTAGTAAGCGCGACTCATCAGCTCGCATTGACTACGTCCCTGCCCTTTGTACACACCGCCCATGGCTCCTACCGATTGAATGATCCGGTGAAATGTTCGGATCGCGGCGACGTGGGCGGTTCGCCACCGGCGATGTCGCGAGAAGTCCATTGAACCTTATCATTTAGAGGAAGGAGAAGTCGTAACAAGGTTTCCGTAGGTGAACCTGCGAAAGGATCATTGTCGAAACCTGCCTAGCAGAACGACCCGTGAACACGTTTATCACTCCGGGATGGGCGCTGAAGGCCCTTGGGCTAACAGCCCCTTCCCTAGTCGGGGGGCGCTCCCCGTGGGTGCCTCCCGGCGCAACAACGAACCCCAACGCGAAAAGCAGCAAGGAACATGAACACATAGAGTGCCCTCCCGCGTCAGGTTCGCCGGCGTTGGGCGTGGCACCTGTACATACTTACAAAATCACTCTCGGCAACGGATATCTCGGCGCTCGCATCGATGAAGAACGTAGCAAAATCCCGTGAACCATCGAGTCTTTGAACGCAAGTTGCGCCCGAAGCCGTCAGGCCGAGGGCACGTCTGCATGGGCGTCACGCATCGCGTCTCCCCCACCCATCTCGCGTGGGAGGGGAAGGAGGATAGCCTCCCGTGCCTCACTGGACGCCACTAGCCTAAATAGGGAGCCCACGGCGACGGGCAGCCGCGGCGATTGGTGGATTAAAACCTCACGGATCTCGCTGCGCAATGTCACGCGGATGGGGCTCGACTGTACCAGGATTCGTTCATGCGGTTAGACTGGCGCCCTGCTGGTGTTGGAACCGCAGTGTTCTGTTGCCGACTAGACAGAGTCATTTATCTGACCCAGAGCTGGTACGTTTTCTGACTCAACTTTTCTTTGTGTTCAGTATATTTGAACTGAAAAATTGGAACTGTTAGTGCTTCGGCACACGAACAAATTAGGATTTGTACTGGATTGGTGGTTAGCTGTATAAAATTTGTATTAAATTTATTTTAGCTGTATTTGTGGTGTATCGGGTATTTGAGAAAATTTTGTTGGCTTGGCTAGGGTGTTGGTGTTATGCTGCAGGCTCATGGGAGTACTTCCCATTGGTCTATGTTGTTGGGTACCTTTTCGGAGAGGGCCAGGAATTTGGTACTGGACTCAGTTCTCGCTGATTTTTTTACTGTCATCCCTGCCTGTCACTCGGGGGATTCTAGGATTGTCGCCCGGGGTTTACTGGAGAGGTTTTGGGTATCTATGAACACCTTCCATACCCCTATGGGAGAGATGTTTCTTACCCCTTATCAGTTTGCTGTGCTAACGGGGTTATCTTTTAGAGGGTGTCGTATCCAGTATGACACGGGTTATCGGCGACAGATTGACACCCTGTCGGAACTTTATGGGCCTGTGTATGCCCATTTTGACCAGGATCGGGTTTCTTTGGCGCGGTTGTGGGAGGCCGCATCTGCGCAGGGGCTTATCGAAGAGCAGAGGGCTCGTAATTTCTTGGCTTGCTTGCTGGGGTCGACAATCTTTGCTCAGAAGAAGAGCGTGTGTCAAGTCGGTTTCTTGACATGCTTGGAGGATTTGACCAAGGTGCGTGAGTATAACCTTGGTGGAGCCGCTTATGCTTCTTTGGTGAAGTGGTGTCGTCGGGCTTGTAGGCCTAAGGAGACAAGTGAGCGGACATCTATCACGGGCCCATGGAGGATTTTAGAGGTAGACTCTCTCTTTTTTTGTTTGTTTACTCCTCTCTTTTTGCCTATGTCTTCAACTAGGGAAGTCACCTTTGCTTGTGTATTTTTTTGTGTGGCAGTTGTGGTTCTTTGAGTATTTTCCAGCCTTCGGCCCTCATCGTCCTGGCTTGAGGATGTTTCCTTTAGGTTCACGATGGGTCGGTAGGGACACTCATCCGTTCACTTCCTTGGAGCATTTTCGGGCTACCTTTGAGAGCCATGTTGTGTCCACGGTAGGTTGTTTGTTGATCTGTACGTTCTTTTTGTTCATTTTGTGTGAATGAATTTTGACTTGGTAATCTGCAGGTGTCGTGGTCCACCTTTGATGAGATTCCTGTGGTTCCTCCCCATATTACCCTAGAGTCTTTCAGGGTATCTTCTCTACGAGTGGTCTTCGAGGGGCCATTCGGCTTTGTATGGTATCTGGGAGACCGCTTGACTCGGTTGGTCTATCCTTCCTTGGGTACTCACCTGGTTCCGGAGGATCCTCGTTTGACCATGTTTTACCTGCGCGGCCTGAGTGTGCGAGACCTGGGCGTTGTGATCCGTGGTAGGGCGGCGCAGGCGTTTTGTTGTGCCGGAGGTCGTTGGCTTGGACCAGACGACCATGTATCTGGCCTATTGCTTGTTACCGCCGTATTTCCTCCCGAAGGAAATAAAAGGCTAAACAATCATAGAATTATTAACTGGAAGTGATACTAATGAGCTATTGAAAAGAAACAATGGATCTTTATTAACTGAATCATAATTGTTTTACAGACACGCTTTCTACAACTAAAAAGAAATGACAGTTATCTACACTTGGCGTTCTCTCATCTAAGCCCTGTTTCTCGAAAGACAACACTTGCAAAAATCAACTCAAGAGAAAACAAACACTGCCTTCCCCATAAATGGAGAGAACAGAGGTCAAATTCGCAAACGTTGAGTAACAGCACTCTACCATGTAAAAACTAATTCCTAAGTACACCTGCCTTAGGAACCTTTAACACATTAGAGTAAAACTCTTTTTTGAAAAACATTTCTGAAACGAAGACTTTTCGTTGGAAAACAGAAAACCATTTTTTGGAAACGAAAGCTTTTCAGAAACCATAACTTCACAAACAACCAACAGATTTCACCGATAACAGATAACTTCTCAGAATCCAGTCCTCGATGACACTTCGTACTCTGATAATCCGTTTTTTTTATTATGGCATTGGGGAAAGTGAACAAGGTAGTATAACCACCATGGAGATGCTTTACCATGTGTATACTACTTACGGGAACGTCTTCCCCCACAATATTTGGCCACAATACACAAAACAGAAGTCTAGTATGATCATACCCCTTAAGTACTCTCGAAGATAACTTTACCGTAGAGTATGTCCTTCGGAGATACTTTACCTCAGGACATTCATGGCCGATCAAACCATAACCTTATGGACGACACACAATACACGGAATTCTCCTTGGAGGGGTCCCTTTCGAAAAAGATCCTTTGGAGTACAAAATGTTCGTCACTCACGGAGATACTTTACCATGAGCTTCTCTGCCCACATCCCTCTATTCTTTCACTTTAAGTGATTAATGTCTTTACACATAACACATTGTCACACATAGCCAAAACAGCAACAATAAGTCCATTATTCTGATTGTTTCCCCTTAGCAACAATTCTAACTCCTTTGCTTCTCAAAAAACAAAACTTGTAACAAAGCTTTGAATACCATTGTGAACACCATTTATAAATCAAAACAATTTCAAACCATGTATACAACACATAGCAAATAGAGTTGAAAACGAATGTAGTAAGCAAAAGGGTGGACATGGTAGTTACCTCGTACTATCTCAGACTATAGGTTACGATTACTCAAAAAACTTCTAAATTGGGCTTCAACAAACTTCCCCTTTCACTTGCAACAGGTTTCTAAGGTCACCAAGGTCACCATAGTCGAATTTGAGTTCAATTGGACTTAGAATCCATGAGAAACTCCCAAAGTAACTCAAGTAGTAATGCTGGATGAACTACAGAACTGAAGGTCAAATCTAAAGGACTGTTTGAGGGTCTATATGATCACGATTAGGGAAACCAACACCTGTAATTTGACACTTATGTCTTAGGGTTCTAAAAAAGGTTGTATAGGTTCATTATCATAAGTATTCAAGGAGATAATCACCAAAGAGGGCAGAGGTACTAATCTTACGGGATGATTTGCATAGTTGGGAGAAGTGGAATTTTTGAGACGGTTACAGGTGCGAGAAATGCGCGCAAAATGGCTGAACTTCGGGGCATTTTATAGGGCTTGAATGTGACAAAGTTTCACACGCAAAAAGAGAGGATAAGGACGACTAAAGTCGGTGACAAAACCGACTTAAACACGCCTGGTAGGTCAGTGCTGTATGGCGGTTGGATATGCTTGCCTTTTTGGCTGTATCAGGCGGATATTAAAGACCTATGGTGAGCTATTTTGAGAGCCGATAGGTAGGGTGTCTCATAAGGATCAAATAAAGCTATAGGTCGGGGTTATATGGCATAGTAAATGTCTCTCCAATCATCGACAAGTACATGAGCTATTGTCGTAAGCTCGGGTTTGTTTGTGGTCTTGCTTACTGATGTTTCTCTTTGCTATTGGAGCATCACTTGGGGCTATTCTCATACACTAGGCGAGGTCATATGACATGGTAGCTTGGATAAAAGTATTGGACTCTATCTTAAAGGATAAGAGCAATTAAACTTATCTACAAGAGAGGTCTAATGCACAACAACTGCATCAGCTTATAGGTTGCTTGTGTTGGGTAATCAGCTTGCTTGGCAAAGGGGTCTCATTCTTATCCCTTTATAGATAAGATCAAACCTTCATTATAAGGATAAGATCAACTAAAGTTGTGTTTATCCATTGCTTAGCCCATAAGGCATCATTGAGGTAGCAAAGTTCAAATCGTCTTCCTACTCTTAATGCTCTTCCATTGTGCTTCGTTTGTATGGCTCTTCTAAGGTGATATCCTTTGGTGTTAGGGCACGGATTGGGCTTGACTACCATATTAGAAACATGGCTCTATCGGTTGGAGATAATGCTTCGGAGAGATTGTGGCTTAACGATGAAGAAACGGGTGTCGAATCGAACACGATATAATGATCAAGTATGTGCTTCAACTCACAATAGGTTCTTACTTTCTAAAAGATTCCTAATGGTGTTCTAATAGGTTTCTTAGAATCGTAATCCAATACCGTATTGGATAATCTCATGACAATTGAATGTCAGTTTGGTTCTAAGTATATGACGCTCCGTAATCACCAAGAAAGATACCAGCGATGAACATTTAGGCCGACTACATAAGCAATGGTTTAGATTTCTCTCCTTTGATTTCTTATCCAAAGCGGTTGCTATTGGTTTCTCTAATGACTCCACATAGACTCGAGAAAAGTCTCTCTAACCTTAGAAAGGAATATCTCCTGTCTAAACCGGGACAAAGGTTAACAGGTTTAAAATTTTAAATCTATTTGGTCAACCTCGATTTTTGATAACTCACAAGTGTAATCTCTAGTCAATGGTGGTAATTTTGGTGGTTGTTACATTCTACCTCCTTAAAAGAAGTTTCGTCCCCGAAACTTAAACTGAGCTAGGCCTTAGGTATACTTTAGACATTCAAAAGAATATTACTTGACTGTAAAAACCCAATCGCATGACCACATCATACTAGACAGACTCTTTCAGTTAGACCTTGATATTAACGTATTCAAATGTCATCTGTTCTACCACTTACTAAGACATCGATCTATAAGTTCACAATATATCACAATTTAGCCAAAAATGCCCAAATATAATTGTTAATTCAAGCTCTCTTCTTTACTCAATACCACAGCACTACTAGGTCAACATAATCCTCAAATATATTGATCCCCAAGTATGTATATGATTCTCAGAAGTGCATTCAATAAATCACCAGGTACTAGGTTTATACTTTGTATAATTCTACTCCGTCTATCCTTTAATTTTAAGTCCTTCAAACAGATGGTCAGAATCAAACTCGAATCATCAGTATTCAAACCTCCTACTCCATATATATGAACCTCTAAAATGAGCATCTCAACTCTCTCTACCAACATTAGATTCTACGACCTTCAATCACTTATACCTTAATAAATTTGTAACCATGAACTCTCGATAAGTAATCCAATATGCTTGCCATGCTATAAACTTAATTATCCATTAAGTGTGCCAATTGCTCTCGGTTGTCAGCTCTTATAGCCTCGTCAATGTGGAAAGTGAGCTCGGCGGTAAAACCGCAAAAAATCATATCAGTAACAGAACCATGGCCACCACGGCCTACAAACGCAATAACACAGCCATCACCGGCTCTCAAACGTCCATTCTCGGACCAATTCATAACCATATCACAGTTTAATAAAACAGTTATGCTCATCACCTAAGAGTCAATATCTTAGGTTACTTTCACACATCCCAAGAGCTAAAGAAGCTAATATCCTCTGAGCCTTGATACCAAGATCAGTATTTCAAAATGTTCTCATAGTCCCCTGTATATTCTCATTCTATGTCATATATCCATTATTATTTAACAATGATAGATAGCTCACAAATCACGGCACAGTTTTCCCAAATCACTTGTTTCTTGGTTTAACTCTCAACTACATTATTTGGAACATGCAAATCCACTTCTTCTCATAACCCAGAATGTATACATTGGCTAATTGCAACCAACTTTACTTCCCTTACATAGTTAACATAACTTGTACATTATCTACTTGACCTATCCCTTCTCTAAGTTATACTGACTGTCACATATGATGACCCAACTACCTCTTCGAATACTAAGTCATGAAAACCTAAAATGTCTGGGATACTCCTCATTCCCAATAGTATAACTACAAACTCATAATGATCTTACTTAATCATCTAACACTGTTGCGGATTCCTGATCCCTCACTTCTCAAATGCTAATACCCAAATCACAAATCAATTCTCCAAACAGATATAATCAGGTTCCTTCAACATCTAGAAGTGTTAACACTACTCATTAGGAATAACCTATCCAAGGCACTTCGGTTCTTTTCTAATGTGCTTCAGGGGGAAATAGTCATACTCGTAAAATAAGTGAAACAGACACTACTACCTTTCCTCGTATGATCGTTAAAGACTTGATCGTACCAATACATGTAAGCTGTTAAATACAATCAATAACTTCCAAAAACTTGTGCTTGACACTTGTAGGCCACGTGATCATAACACGCTTCCACTGCGCACTCTGATACTTAAACTAATAGGGCATGAACAAATAATCTATAATCTGGCAAACTCTCCTTAACATCATCAATAAATCAACTGTTACTTACGACATCCTCAAAATTATTGCTAATGTTAGGTACCCCAAAAGTAATTTCCTAACAGAATTACAATCATAACCTCAGCAAGGCAACAACCTTTATAACAACACTTTGTATATTGCAACCTAGTGTCGAAGTACAACTGGCTATTTACAACAAAACTAACAAATAAATAACCGCTATACAACCAAAATATGTTCTTAATAGAACTAAGTTACACACCATTATCATACACATTTCACATAGAAACAAACACAAGTAGGCAAAGCCATATATACATGAAAACATTCTAGTTGGTGCATGCTAGTCTATTGTCTTCCAAAGGTTGTCCCCACTTCCATTGCTCAATCTAGTTCTTTACTAATCTTCACTGGTCGCATCTGAATAATCCTCTATATGTATCTCTTCTGGTTCTTTCTCTGAGTCATTCTCAATATCATCAGTCCCCGATTCATCTGAGCTAACCTCAATTACCTCAACTCTATTGCACCAATATAACTCAATGCGGGCATATTTGTGTGAAGCCAAATGTTCTTCAACATATCCTTGTTGTTGCATACGCAACTCTTCTGGGCTAGGTTCCACATGGATCCTTGTACCTTCTTTTACTTTATATGGTTTCACGTCCTTTCCCATATAATTGTCTTCTAATACCATATTCTCCTCGTCTACCTCATCATCTCGGTGCACATGATTTATAAGGTAATTTGCTTCATCCTCAACATCTATCTCTGTATTAGTTTCATTATCACCAACGTCTAGCATATCAAGATCATCAATGTTTGGAATTCCTTCTTCCCAAAAGTTGTCTAAATCCATATCAAGTACTATTTGAGGTGGTACGTAATCTAATATCCTCATAATACTGGTGGCTTTCCAATACTGATTTAGCTCAAAAATATCATCTTCTACCTCATCAACAGTCTTGGACCATCTAATCCACTCAGGGTTCAAATAGTAATCACATGGGTCTACTCCTTCAGGTATATACTCCCTCAACTTTTGACGACAATAGATGTTATACTCAACCCATGGAGATATCCCTGGTAAAGTTTTCGTAATAACATATTCTTGTACCTCATTACGATATAAAGGATTAGGACTGACTATCCTATTGTAATAACCTATGTATCTCATCATATCGCTTACATGTCTCGAAACAGAAAAGGATGCAAAGGTTCACTTCCTCTAGGTTCCACCATCTATTGCACGTAGAAGCAAACAATGAAAAACAAGACAACACAGATAATTCCACATAACAACAACAATCCGAAGCCCATCTATACTCTCTCTTCCGACGGCTTTAAACATATTTAATTTGTTTTAATACACCTAAGTCTTCCTTATTCCATTTCAACCAAATCCTGTTTGACTAACGCTTAGATCATAATGATCGTTGCGTAGACACAAAGAGGAAACCGCTCTGACACTCTAAGCACTGCAGAACGTACCCTTTTGGAACGAACTGCTCTGGTACCATTTTGTAACAACCCAAATTTTCCAAGCCTGGTTAAGGCGGAATGCATCCTTTGCGGAACCACCTCAAACCTTAATTTGGGCTTGTTACCGCCGTATTTCCTCCCGGAGGAAATACAAGGCTAAACAATCATAGAATTATTAACTGGCAGTGATACTAATGAGCTATTTAAAAGAAACAGTGGATCTTTATTAACTGAATCATAATTGTTTTCCAGACACGCTTACTACAACTGAAAAGAAATGATAGTTATCTACACTTGGCGTTCTCTCATCTAAGCCCTGTTTCTCGAAAGACAACACCTGCAAAATTAAACTCAACAGAAAACAAACACTGCCCTCCCCATAAATGGAGAGAACAGGGGTCAAATCAGCAAACGCTGAGTAACACCATTCTACCATGTAAAAACCAATTCCTAAATACACCTGCCTTAGGAACTTTTAACACATTAGAGTAAAACTCTTTTCTGAAAACATTTCTAAAACGAAGACTTTTCGTTGGAAAACAGAAAACCATTTTTTGAAAACGAAAGCTTTTCAGAAACCATAACTTCACAAACAACCAACAGATTTCACCGATAACAGATAACTTCTCAGAATCCAATCCTCGATCACACTTCGTACTCCAATAATCCGTTTTGTTTTATTATGGCATTGGGGAAAGTGAACAAGGTAGTATAACCACCATGGAGATGCTTTACCATGTGTATACTACTTACGGGAACGTCTTCCACCACAATATTTGGCCACAATACACAAAACAGAAGTCTAGTATGATCATACCCCTTAAGAACTCTCGGAGATAAATTTACCGTAGAGTATGTCCTTCGGAGATACTTTACCTCAGGACATTCATGGCCGATAAAACCATGACCTTAAGGACGACACACAATATACGGAATTCTCTTTGGAGGGTTCCCTTTCGAGAATGATCCTTTGGAGTACAAAATGTTCGTCACTCATGGAGATACTTTACCATGATCTTCTCTGCCCACATGCCTCTATTCTTTCACTTTAAGTGATTAATGTCTTTACACATAACACATTGTCACACAGAACCAAAACAACAACAATAAGTCCATTATTCTGATTGTTTCCCCTTAGCAACAATGCTGACTCCTTTGCTTCTCAAAACACAAAACTTGTAACAAAGCTTTGAATACCATTGTGAACACCATTTATAAATCAAAAAAATTTCAAACCATGTATACAACACATAGCAAATAGAGTTGAAAATGAAAGTAGTTAGCAAAAGGGTGGACATGGTAGTTACCTCGTACTATCTCAGACTATAGGTTATGATTACTCAAAAAACTTCTAACTTGGGCTTCAACAAAATTCCCCTTTCACTTACAACAGGTTTTTAAGGTCACCAAGGTCACCATAGTCGAATTTGAGATCAATTGGACTTAGAATCCATGAGAAACTCACAAAGTAACTCAAGGAATAATGCTGGATGAACTACAGAACTGAAGGTCAAATCAAAAGGACTGTTTGAGGGTCTATACGATCACTTTTATTGAAACCAACAACTGTTCATTGGAAATTTATGTCTTAGGGTTTTAACAAAGGTTTTAGAGGTTCATTATCATAAGTATTCAAGGAGATAATCACCAAAGAGTGCAGAGGTATCAATCTTACGGGTTGATTTGCACAGTTGGGAGAATTGGAGTTTTTGAGAGGGTTACAGGTGCGAGAACTGCACGAAAAATGGCTGAGGTTCTGTTCATTTTAGAGGGATTGAATATGGTAATGTTTTACCCGCAAAAAGAGAGGATAAGCATGACTAAAGTCGGTGACAAAACCGACTTAAACACGCCAGGTAAGTCAGTGCTGTATGGCGGTTGGATAAGCTTGCGTTCTTGGCTGTATTAGGTGGATATTAAAGACCTATGGTGAGGTACTTTGAGATAATAAAGGTAGGGTGTCTCATAAGGATCAAATAAAGTTATATGTCGTGGTTATAGGTCATAGTAAATGTCTCTCCAATCATCGACAAGTACATGAGCTGTTGTCGTAAGCTCGGGTTTGTTTGTGGTCTTGCTTACTGATGTTTCTCTTTGCTATTGGAGTATCACTTGGGGCTATTCTCATACACTAGGCGAGGTCATATGATATGGTATCTTGGATAAAATTATTGGACTCTATCTTAAAGGATAAGAGCAATTAACCTTATCTACAAGAGAGGTCTAATGCACAACTATTGCATCAGCTTATAGGTGGCTTGTGTTGGGTAAGCAGCTTGCTTGGCAAAGTGATCTCATTCTTATCCTTTTTTGGATATGATCAAACCTTCATGATAAGGATAAGATCAACTAAAGTTGTGTTTATCCATTGCTTAGCCCATAAGGCATCATTGAGGTAGCAAAGTTCAAATCGTCTTCGTACTCTTAATGCTCTTCCATTGTGCTTGATTTGTGTGGCTCTTCTAAGGTGATATCCTTTGGTGTTCGGTCACGGATTGGGCTTGACTACCATATTAGAAACATGGCTCTATCGGTTGGCAATAATGCTTCGGAGAGATTGTGGCTTAACGACGAAGAAACGGGTGTCGAATCGAACACGATATAATGACCAAGTATATGCTTCAACTCACAATAGGTTCTAACTTTCTTAAAGATTCCTAATGGTGTTCTAATAGGTTTCTTAGAATCGTGATCCAATACCGTATGGGATAATATCATGACAATTGAATGTCAGTTTGGTTCTAAGTATATGACGCTCCGTAATCACCAAGAAAGATACCAGCGATGAACATTTAGGCCGACTACATAAGCAATGGTTTAGATTTCTCTCCTTTGATTTCCGATCCAAAGGGGTTCCTATTGGTTTCTCTAATGACTCCACATAGACTCGAGAAAAGTTTCTCTAACCTTAGAAAGGAATATCTCTTGTCTAAACCGGAACAAAGTTTAATAGGTTTAAAATTTTAAATCTATTTGGTCAAAGACAACCTCGATTTTTGATAACTCACAAGTTTAATCTCTAATCAATGGTGGTAATTTTGGTGGCTGTTACAGTGACCTTGCCAACCAATGAGGTGAGGTATCTAGGACAGAGTGGGGGGCGCATAGTGGAGGAGCTCCCTCTCGATATTGCCGATGGAGAGGCGGTGGAGGGCTTACCCTTGCCCGATGGTTGCACAGGGGTGAGTTATCTCTCTTTTTTTGTCTCTCTCCTATACTTGTGTTTGTTTTCAGTTTCTGACTCTATTTTGTGGCTCTCTCTCTCTTTTGTAGTTGAACCGGGAGTAGACTTCTCACGTCTTCAAGCTTATTCACCTGTTGAAGAAAGGCTATGGTCGGGCGATGGGTAAGGGGAAGAGTTCTCGGTCCAAGACTATTGATGTAAGCAAATTCACTTCTTCCTTTGTTTTAGCTAAGTGAAGTGCTTAACTTAACATTTTCGATTATGTGCAGATGTCTCAGTCCTCATCTTCGGTAGGACCACGCCACTCTTCTGCAGCGAGGGTTTCTTTGGCGACTAGACCATCCATTGCTCGTTCTCCTCATGTGGTAGTGATCGGGCCTTCTGTTGATGAGGCGCCCGGACCGACCTTCTGTCCCGTATATTCCGGAGATGTTTTCTCCTGTTGATTTCCGGCCCTCCTTTGATAGGTTGCCTGCCGCTACGCCCTCGGCTGGAGGTTGGGCGAACGCCCCTGGGTGGGATATGTCATATGCTGGGCCTTCTCATCCGGATGCAGCTATGGATTTCGCTAGTCAGGCCACATCGAGCTTATTTGCCTTGGGGTTTCCGGCAGGTACCCCTATGCGGGCTCCAACGTATGTTGGATGGGACATGAGGCCCGAGAACAGTAGGCCGATATATAGCTCTTCTTTCCCTTACTCGGCCGGAAACTACGGTCAAGGGCCGTCTGTTGATGATGAGGCCGTAGTGACGATTCCAGTTGAACGATGTTGGGCCACTTTGTGAACATTGGTTTTTGAACTCTGTTTTGGGTGTAACACACAAAAAAAAAAATTGATATGCATGAACATGTTATGATGACTCGATTATGCCCGTCTGATCTAATTTATGCGATGTGTTGTGCAGTAGAACAAAGCTATAATTTTAGGGGATAGTAAAAGGAAAAAGTAAAGTAAAAAAAAAACAAGTAAAACGCAAAATTTTACACATATTATACCCCCTAAAAAAATTAGGAAATAATTAAAAAAATGAAAAAGATAAATCTAAGAGAGTCTCGGGCTTTGCAATTCCGCACGGGTGCTAAAAAATGGACTGAAATCGCGTCGTCTGGATCAGAAATGCGGACCGGAGCAGAAAGAAAATCGGGCTGGGCCAGAGTCTGGACCGCTAGCGGCGCTAACAGTCCTGCTAACAGCCCCTTTTTGTGGATTTTTTGCTTTTTCGGCCCACATTTTGCCTATAAATAGGAAATTCGAGGTGCTTGATGTTGTACCACTTTTTATATCCCTTTAGCTCTCCCAAACCTCTCCAATTTTCTGCCATGGTGAAATCCTTTGAAGATCTGTTCGATGCTTGGTGTAAAAATCTGTCTGTAGAAGATAAACTTGGATTAGTTTCGTTTCGTGTTTCTACCCTGCTAAACTTAAAACCAACCAAAATATTGTGGCCTCTTCTTCTGTCTGCTTTGAATTATTGGGATCTCGACTCGCATAGGACTGGGCTTCAACCCACTTGGTAAAATAGTTTATGGCTACCAGGATGTATTCATGCCCTCCCGAGCCCTTTGGGGTGATCTTTCCAATGATGTCTATTCCCCATGCAGAAAACGGCCAAGGAGAGGTGAAGTTGTGAAGCATCGAGGGTGGCATATGCTGCAGGTTGGCATATGCTGCAGGTTGGCATATATTTGACACTTGTTACATTTCTTGACGTAGTCGTAACAATCCTTTTCCATAGTAGTCCAGTAATATCCCAGTCGTAGGACCTTTTTGGAGAGCATTCGACCATTCATGTGTGGTCCACACACCCCATTGTGTACTTCGTCCATGATCTCTGCAGCTTCTTCGGCGTTCACACATCTGAGGTTTACCCCGTTGTGGGATTTTTTGCACAGAACCCCCTTGTATTCTAGGTATTGCGCCGTGAAGAGACGGATGGCCTGTTGAGCTGTTATCCGAAATCATATTGTTAGACCTCCTTAGCTGTGTGAGTGGGGAGCTCAGCCAAGTATTCCGAAACTGCATGTCCTTTGATGGTCTTTGTGGAATCAAACTTAAGATCAAATTCAGACAACAACATAGTCCACCTTGCAATCCTTCCGCTTAAGACTGGTTTCTCGAAGATGTATTTGAGGGGGTTCATCCTTGACCTCACTAGCACGGGATGGTTGATCATGTAGTGCCTGAGTTTCCTGGTGGCCCAAACTAGTGCTAGACAGGTCTTCTCAAGGCTGGAGTACCGGGTTTCATAGTCGATGAACTTCTTGCTCAAGTAGTATATAGCTCGTTCCTGTTCTTCTGTGTTCTGGGCTAGCATAGCCTCCATGGCAGTGTCGGTCACTATCAGATAGAGGATCAAAGGTAGCCCTTGCTTGGGAGGAGCAAGAATTGGTGGATTGGCTAGATAATCCTTAATCTTATCGAACGCCTCTTGACACTGGTCATCCCATTCAACCTTGACTTCTTTCTTCAACTTCTTGAACATGGGCTCACATGTTATAGTAAATTTTGATATAAACCGACTTTTGTATTGGAGTCGACCAAGGAACCCCCTAATTTCTGTTTCATTCTTGGGTGGTGGCATCTTAACTATTGCTTTGATCTTTGACGGATCAATTTCAATTCCTCTTTGGCTGACTACATAACCTAACAATTTTCCTGATGTGACCCCGAATGCACACTTTTGAGGGTTTAGTCGGAAATTTACGGAGTCTTTCAAAGAACTTGCGGAGTGCTTGAACATGACCGTCTCGATGCCTTGATTTCACAATCATGTCATCCACATAGACCTCAGCTTCTTTGTGCATCATGTCATGTAATAAGGTTGTAGCAGTCCTTTGGTAGGTTGTGCCTGCATTTTTTAACCCAAATGGAATGACTCTGTAGCAATAAGTTCCCCACGGAGTTATGAATGTTGTTTAGCTCATGTCTTCTTCGGTTATCTGAACCTGATTGTATCCCGCGTAGCCATCCATAAATGACAGTAGGGCGTATTCAGCTGTATTATCTACCAGGAGATCAATCTGAGGCAAAGGGAAATCATCTTTCGGGCTGGCTTTGTTTAGATCTCTGAAATCGACACACATTCGGACCCGTCCGTCTTTCTTTGGTACTGGAACCACGTTGGCGATCCATTCGGGGTAATCGGATACCACAATAAATCCAGCAGCAAGTTGTTTCTGTACTTCCTCCTTTATTATCAAGGCCCACTCTGGTCGGAGACGTCGCAATTTCTGCTTAACTGGTTTAACATCTAGGTGTAAAGGGATTTTGTGCTCGGCTATGCCCCTTTCAATTCCTGGCATGTCATTATAGGACCAAGAAAAGACATTTGTGTATTGCTATAAGAGTTCAACAACTTGCTCCCGTTCTTGTGCAGTTAAGGATAATCCAATTCTTACTTCACGAGGTTCGTTTTCATTGCTTAAATTAATTAGTCCCGTTTCCTCCACAATAGAAGTCTTTTGTTCATGATTATTTACTGCTTTTAGCAGCTCATTGGGCAACTTGTCTTCATCATTGGGTTTATCGATAGCTAAACAAGGCAGCGAATAAGCAGAAAAATTTTTCATTTTATTGACATTGGAATCAAAAACAGCAAGAAAGGGGTCTAAACCTCCCTTCCCAATGACACTAGACTTAGAAAAAGTAGAGGGGACATTTCCCGATCTTGACTCATACTTAGGACCTATGCTAGACATTGACTCTGACTGAGACTCGGAATCAGACTCTTCCATCATTGGTCCTTCTCTAGTGGATATTGTGACCTTTCGTCCGTTTGGGCCGGTCCAGCTTACTTCTTTGCGCCACCCCCTTGTAATGTCTTCAGTAGTATATATTAGGTCTGCCGGGTTGAAATTGCGGTCATTGAGAGCCATCACTTCTTCATCCACCTCAGGGGCTTCGACCATTCTACTTTCTCGACCGAACAAGAGGCCCAATAGCTGGTTACCTGGTGCTTTGGTCCAATCTTGACTCGCGGGCTTTAAGGGGAGTTGTGGCTCTTCCCCCAACTGATTGCAATCTGAAATATTTCAAAGCCGGGATGTATGACCCTGGCTTCTTTATCATAGTACGGTTCTGGAAAGCTGTAGTACGGGCAATAGTCTCCTTCTGTGATGAACTGACCATTTAGGGTGTGGCTATAAGGTGAGATGACATGTTTCCCCTTGAAATTTTTTCCTTGCTTCAACCCTTGATTTTGGATTTCTTGGTCAGTAGGCACGTATCCGAGTCCGAAAGAGTTGTTTTTGGGCTCAAACTTGAAAGTAGTGGGGCCTTGTCGATTTCTTCCTAGACCCATACCGGGTACGTATCCTTGCTTTTTCAGGAAACCATTAACATGAGGGTTTGAGTGTGGTATGAAGGGTGCTTGATCCATTTCAAGTACATTAACTTCGAGCTGCGGTTCGTACCTTCGTACTTTGATCTTGAAAACATGAGATTTTGGGGGAGAGATCGTCCCAGAGTTGATAATGGATTGGATTTTGTACTTCAAACGATAACATTGTTCCGTGAGATGACCAAATAAAGCAGCTATGGTATTGGCAATAAAGGTAATGATCTTCCTCTTCTACCCATACTCCTTGTAAGAACTGTAAATCCCCGCGGCGAAGCAGAGCGGTCATGACGTCAGAAATAGGTAGTGCTTGAGGTGTAAACTCGCAGATGGGGATGTTTGGTCTCTCCATTGACAACCAGTAATGTGCGGGCCACATTGTTCCCCCATCGATGAAGATTTGGATTCTGTTTCTCAAATCCCTGCAGTCATTGGTGTGATATCCGCAGGCTCGACAGTAATCGCAATAAACACCTGGATTTCCATTTTCTGGGACGAGCTCATAAGTTGGTCCTACTGGGTTTATATAGTTGTATGCTCTCATTTGTTGAAAAATGCGTTCTTGAGGCCAACGGGGTTGGCCTCGATCTTGGATCAGTTTGTTCCTCTCCAGGAATTTGATTCTCCTTTCCAACTCGACAACTATCTTATGCAGTCCTTTAATCTTAGAGTGATAGACCATCACATATTGAGTTAGGTGCTCAATACTGTCTTGCGATTCAGCAATAGCTTGGATTGGCTTGTCTGCGCTTCTATACCTGATGAGACGTGGTGTCTCGTCCGGATCAAGGCCTTCTCGGATTTTGGCCTCTCGGAACGATCAATCCAATTGTTCTTCCAGATCAAGGGTTTCATTTTGGTTATCTAGCACTGATTCTCTTAAGATTTCACGAACTGGATATGTGGTTGTCACAAAATGAGTCTTGATCTTCTTAGCATTCTGACCCCTTTTTGACCTTGGCATGAGAGGAGATTCTCCCTGTGTATCTTCGCTTGATGACCGCATGATGGATTCTGGCATGATCTGAATGAATAAATGACCTCTTAGAACCAAAAGAAACCACGAGACTCTCTCCTAATGAAAAATTTACCCACACGTAGAAGACACATTGTCCTAAAAGAAAAGTCCTTAAGTCTAAATGCCCGAATACTTCTCTAATATTCAAGGAAAATAAAGTCGATGAACGAAAATAAGAAAAATAGAAAAAGATGATTATCCTAATTTTATTTTTCTTTGAATGAAAAATGGGATAAAGGAAATTTTGGTCTTTTGTTTTTTTTTTTTTTCGGCATTTCTTTTGTTTCGCTGTTTTTTTTGTTTGTTTTTTTTTTTAATTTTGATATTTTTTGGACCGAATCTTAATTACATCAAAAGAAAAAGAAAAATACAAAATAAGACAGAAAAAATGTTCATGACTTTCAGAATAAATCATTGGGAAAATGATGAGTGTTCATTGAATTTGAATTCTCGCACCATCTTTGGACATTAGGAACTAGCTAAAATAAAAGAAAAAGACTCCTAACATGTAGGTACATGTTTGGCACATAATCACGTAATTTATGCATTCAAGCAAGCATTATAACGACGCAGTTTATAGGCAAACATGTGATCAGACGAGCATTACAACGACACATGCGCAACAAGCAAGCGGATGCATGAATGTGGGTTAAAGGCTTTTGGCTCCTGTGAGGTTACCATGACAAATTACAACTTCCGTTCGGTGGATGGTCGATAGATCGATTGTAATTCTTTTCATCAACAAAGGATTGATGAGTCATGGGTGAGGAAGCGTCGAATTGCACAATAGGACAACTGTATATTCCTTTAGATATATGTGTTGTCTACGAGTTGCGACACAAACTTCCGCGAGGGTCGATAAGGGTCAAAAGGTTGTGCCAAGGCACATGCAAAAGATGCAAATGATGCAAAATAATATGGAACATGTTATTTAAACAATTAAGCAAACTTGACTTTCGAGTTTCACCCTCTTAAATAAATCCCCAGTGGAGTCGCCACTGTAAGGCCCGGGATTTTCCATACCAATCCTTTTGTTTTTCCCCGGAGTGCGTCCTTATAGAAAATTTGTCAGTTGGGGGCTTAGATAAGTTCAAGGGACCATCGAGTTAGAAAATCTTTTGAAAAGAGTTGAATTGAATAAAAACCATGAAAGAGGTCACAAATCTGCTACTGGCGTTTTATCGAAGGGACAAACCGAAGGGACAACACAATAGCGGGAAAAGTGAACTAATCATGTTTTTAGAAAGACTCCCGCTTATATAAAACATATAAGTACCCAAGAATAATAGGTTCGGGGGCGAAGGTACGAGGTGGGAAGGTACCTGAATTGTAGGCTATGTTTCACAAGAATAGTAAAAGACAAAATCTCAATTTTTAGAAGAAAGAGGGGGAAGCTCGGTGTCAATACTCCCGAGAATAGAGGTTGTCAGCTGTAGACTGTGTGAAGGGTTGTTTATATAGGCGTGAAAAATTAGGGTTGTGCGGTCGAATTTGAGCTGAGAAATGGAACGGGCTTGAAAAATCAACAGGGCCCGAAGGAAAAGCCAGCGCCGCTCGCGGCCCTGGGACATTTTCCAAGGCCGCTCACGGCTGTCAGCAGCCAGCTGGATGACGTCATCCAGCCTGTCTTTATCTTCCAGGGAATTTTTAATGATCCGAAAGACATGAAAAGACCGTTTTACCCTCGAGTGGTGAAAGACGATTTTACCCCTATACCGCAACTTGGCGACAGGGGGTCGGAATGAGGCATGAGACGTGTCGTTGGAAAGCTCTTGAACGGGGCTTTTGGATGGAATAAAATAAAGGAGTGTTCGGAGAAAAACCTGAGACCTTATTTTAAACTATTAAAGCAAAATAGCAGTTCAAGCATAAAAAATACTCCTTTCATCATCGGGCTTTTGCGGAGAAATCTGAAGACGCTTTTTTTGCGACTACACAAGCCCGGAACTCATGATCAAGTCTAGAAGCGACCTTGCAACTATAACCAGGAATGGAGATAAGCTTCCAACAACAGCGAAGCGCGCGAGCCCCTTTGCTGACCCATGACCCCTTTTCCAGTCCAGAGTTCGTTATTACAGTTCATCTTGCGGCAACATCAGTATCAAATGCGCGGGAGCAAAGCCCTCGGGCCTACAAGTTCAAATTCGACAGTTGGCCCATTTTATGGTACCAACTATTTACATGTAAAACTAACCCGTTTACTTTTGCAGGTCCCAGGTACTGAAACTCGGATGTACACGGCGACGACTCTCACGACCCGAAGCGCCCGATTTATTTATAAGCCCGAAATTTTCAACGGCACTTGTTAAGCAACTTGACACTAAAAATTTTCGGGGTTAGTTAATTATCGCTAAAGTTATTGCGGTTAAAGTGTCCCTCTACAAGGTTACAAATTTTTGAGGTTAGTCAATGATCGCTAAAGTTATTGCGGTGAAACTGTCCCTCTACAAGGTTACAAATTTTTGGGGTTAGTTAATGATCGCTTAAGCTATTGCGGTTAAACTATCCCTCTGCAAGGTTACAAATTTTTAGGATTAGTCAATGATCGCTTAAGCTATTGCGGTTAAACTGTCCCTCCGCAATGTTACTTATTTTGTGTCAGTCAATGATCGCTTAAACTGTTGCGGTTATACTGTACATTATTTTATATGCTTCAATGAATGATCGCTTAAAGCGGTTATACTGTCCATTGTTTTTTATATGTTTCAGTCAACGATTGCTTAGCCTATTGCATTTAAACTATTCATATGTTTTAACCATTTTACAGACGTCATTTTGATCGCGCTGTCTCGTCTACCTTTTCGTTTCTTGTACAAGGATGGAATCTTGGCATCCGCCGAGTGATGCTTAGTCACTATTTGCTCGATAAAGCGTTTATACTATTCACTCTCATGATACTAACCATTTTTGCAGCTGTTTTTTTTAATCGCCCTGTCTCGTTGACTTTCTAGTTTGTTGCAAAGAGACGAAATCTCGACATCCACCGAGCGGTGTTTAGTCACTGTTTGTCGAAGCACTCTATCTCGATCATTCTCAAAGTATTACTAACTTTTTCATTCACTCTGAATACAGGTCCCCAGCAGACGTTTAGGCCATCTATCCTGCTACAATTAACCTTTCACTTTCTCTTGTGTTCACAGGGATGAAATCTTAGCACACTATGAGCGTGTTCCAACTCAGGTTTGTCTTCATATGCATGCATACTGTACACTCTCACACACCGTTTGCACATCAGCATCCTGCATGTCGCTTTCGAAGTACTTTGATCTTCCCTTTTACTCAAGCTCGATCAAAGTGGGGGCTTCTGTAGACGCCAAAAACAGTGTCTTCGAATTTCTCCGCAAAAGCCCGATGATGAAAGGAGTAAACTTTAAACTTGAACTGCTATTTTGCTTTAATAGTTTAAAATAAGGTCTCAGGTTTTCCTCCAAACACTCCTTTATTTCATTCTATCCAAAAGCCCCGTTCAACAGCTTTCCAACGACACGTCTCATGCCTCATTCCGACCCCCAGTCGCCAAGTTGCGATATAGGGGTAAAATCGTCTTTCACCATTCAAAGGAAAAAACGTCTTTTCATATTTTTCGGATCATTAAAAAATTCCCTGGAAGATAAAGACAGGCTGGATGACGTCATTATGACGTCATCCAGCTGGCTGCTGACAGCCGTCAGCGGCCCTGGAGGATGACCCAGGACCGCTAGCGGCACTTTTCCTTCGGGCCCGGCTCATTTTCCAAGCCCGTCTCATTTTTCAGCTCCTTTTCCGTCGTACAACCCTACTTTTCCACGCCTATATAAACAACCCTTCACCCTCAGTTCAACACACAGTCTACAGTTGACAACCTCTATTCTCGGGAGTATTGACACCGAGCTTCCCCCTCTTTCTTCCAAACTTGAGATCTATTTTCACTATTCTTGTCAAATATAGCCTATAGTTTAGGTACAAATTCCTGAGGGCTCAAATTAAATTAATTGCGTAACTCTTTATTTTTCTAAATGGTCATAATGTAGATATCATGCTAGAATAACGTTTTTATTGCTTCCTAAATATTGTCTGTATAGTCGTTGTGTTGCTCAACTTGTCAATCAAATGCATGTTTAAATAAGGGTTAAAATAAATGTTGTGATGCTTGTGATGAACCAATTAATAGTCTAAGTCTAGGTTGCTAATCCGATTTTGCATGGGAATTATGTCTTTAAATTATTAAGCAAACTTGAGTTGATAGACGCCGTCATAAACGGGCGAGTTGGGTGCCAAACACCTTCCCACCTCGTACCTTCGCCCCCGAACCTATTATTCTTGGGTACTTATATGTTTTTTATTCTTGGGTACCTATTAAAGACATAATTCCCATAAACCGGATTAACAACCTAGACTTAGACTATTAATTGGTTCATCACAAGCATCACAACATTTATTTAAACCTTTTTTGGACATGCATTTGATTGACAAGTTGAGCAGCACAACGACTATACAGACAATATTTAGAAAGCAATAAAAACAGTATTCTAGCGTGATATCTACATTATAACTACTTGGCAATTAAACAGTTAAGCAAGCAATTTAATTTGAACCCTCAGGAATTTGTACCTGAACTCTAGGCTATATTTGACAAGAATAGTAAAAATAGATCTCAAGTTTGGAAGAAAGAGGGGGAAGCTCAGAGTCAATACTACTGAGAATAGAGGTTGTCAACTGAGACTGTGTGTTTTGAACTGAGGGTGAAGGATTGTTTATATAGGCGTGGAAAAGTAGGGTTGTCCGACGGAAAAGGAGCTGACAAATGAGACGGGCTTGAAAATTGAGTCGGCCCCGAAGGGAAAGGCCTAGCTCAAATTCCTAGCTCCTTTTTCAAGCCCGTCTCATTTTTCAGCTCAAATTCGACCGTACAACCCTACTTTTCCACGCCTATATAAACAACCTCTCACCCTCAGTTCAAAACACACAGTCTACAGTTTACAACCCCTATTCTCGGGAGTATTGACACCGAGCTTCTCCCTCTTTCTTCCAAACTTTTGATCTATTTTTACTATTCTTGTCAAATATAGCCTACAGTTCAGATAAATTAAATTGCTTGCTTAACTGTTTATTTTCCAGTAGTCATAATGTAGATGTCATGCTAGAATAACGTCTTTTTTGCTTCCTAAATATTGTCTGTATAGTCGTTGTGCTGCTCAACTTGTCAATCGAATGCATGTCCAAATAAGGGTTAAATTAAATGTTGTGATGCTTGTGATGAACCAATTAATAGTCTAAGTCTAGGTTGTTAATCCGGTTTTGCATGGGAATTATGTCTTTAAATTATTAAGCAAACCTGAGTTAGTAGAGGCCGTCATAAACGGGCGAGTTGGGTGCCTAACACCTTCCCACCTCGTACCTTCGCCCACGAACTCTTTATTCTTGGGTACTTATATGTTTTATATAAGCGGGAGTCTTTCTAAAAACATGACTAGTTCACTTTTTGCACTATTGGGTTGTCCCTTGGGTTTGTCCCTTCGATAAAACGCCGATAGCAGATTTGTGACCTCTTTCATGGTTTTTATTCAATTCAAGTCTTTGCAAAAACTTTTCTAACTCGATGGTCCCTTGAACTTATTTAAGCCTCTAACTGACAAATTTTCAATAAGGACGCACTCCGGGGAAAAACAAAAGGATTGGTATGGAAAATCCTGGGTCCTTACAGTGGCGACTTCACTGGAGACTTATTTAAGAGGGTGAGACTCGAAAGTCAAGTTTGTTTAATTGTTTAATAGCATATTCCATATATTTTTGCATCATTTGCATGTGCCTTGCCACAAGCTTTTGACCCTTATCGACCCTCGAGGATGTTTGTGTCACAACTCGTACACAATGCGTATATCTAGAGAAATATACAGTTGTCCTATCGTGCAAATCGACGCTTTCTCACCCATGACTCATCAATCCTTTGTTGATGAAAAGAATTACAATCAATGTGTCGACCATCCGCCGAACGGAAGTTGTAATTTGTCATGGTAACCTCACAGGAGCCAAAAGCCTTTAACCCACATTCATGCATCCGCTTGCTTGCTGTGCATGTGTCGTTGTAATGCCCGTCTGATCACATGTTTGCCTGTAAACTACGTCGTTATAATGCTTGCATGAATGCATGAGTTACGTGATTATGTGCCAGACATGTACCTACGTGCTATGAGTCTTTTCTTTTTTTTAGCTAGTTCCTAGTGCCCAAAGATGGTGCGAGAATTCAAATTCAGTGAACACTCATCATTTTCTCAATGATTTATTCTAAAAGTCATGAACAATTTCTAGAGAGTCAGTCTTTCAATTTCCCCTCTCCCTTTTCTTATTTTGTATTTTTCCTTTTTTTTTCTTTTGATGTAATTCGGATTCGGTAAAAAAAAAAATGAAAAAAAAAACAAAAATTGAAAAACAAAAAAAAAAATTGGCGAAACAAAAATGCCGAAAATCAAAAAAAAAAAAAAAAGGACCGAAATTTCCTTTTTATTTTATCCCATTTTTCATTTTCATTGAGTCTAGGAACATAAAATTAGGAGAGTCATCTTTTTTCTATTTTTCTTATTTTCGTTCATCGACTTTATTTCTCTTGAATATTAGGGAAATATTTGGGCATTTAGGCTTAAGGACTTTTCTTTTAGGACAATGTGTCTTCTACGTGTGGGTCAATTTTTCATTAGACGAGAGTCTCATGTTCTTTGTTACTAAGCGCTCTGTGCTTCCTGTTTAGATAGGCTTCGAGGAGAAAGATTGGGCCCGATCCGTTCTTGATCATCCTTGACTCAAGCCACTTACTCACATCATGATTAGAACAGTCCAAGAATACCTGGTTGAGATGACCGACCGAGTGGATCGGTTGGAAGCTGACATCACTAACATCAAGTCACGGCAGTTGTGGGACACACCCATGTTCGTTCCTTCGTCTGAAAATCGCAAATTCGTGACTCTAGGGAAGCCTAATCCCGCTCACCAAGGGTGGAAAAGAAACGTAAAAGCGATACATCTTCTTCCAATGTCTCGCCCAAGGAAGGCCATGTACCCCGGAAATTCATTCCATTGGGGGTAACCCTTAACACTGCTCTTGAAAGGTTGGTAGACAAGGGCGTGCTCCGACCCATAGGTCCCACCCCAGAGCCTAGTATTAAGGGTCGCTATTGGAAGGAGGGCCTTTACTGCAAATACCACCAAGGAAAAGGGCATGACAGGAATGACTGTTGGGCCCTTCGACACATTATCCAAGAGAAGATAGATGATGGCACACTACCATCGCCAAAAGATAAAGAAACTGGGAGTTTTGACAACCTCCTAGAGGCTGTCAATCACATCGCAATAGAAGAGGACCAAGATTACTCCCACCTCATCCATGATGAGGAGACTACTTTAGGTTCTCAAAAGTCTTATGAAGAAGAACCTGCTATAGAAAGCTATGAAATAGTGGATGACAGAAATCAGATACGAGAAAGTCTAGCTCATATGATCAAGGAGATATGGGAGATGAGAGAGAAGGTCGGCATCCTAGAAGAGCGCACCTCCAAATGCAGGAACGCGGTCATATTGACCAAAGAAGAAACTTGGTGGCGCCAAGACCTTCTGTATCACAAGATGTCCAAATACGGGTATGTTCGCCCAAGGACCCCTACGTCGAGGCTCATGCCAAGAGATGGGAATCCCTTTCTAAGCTGCACCTATTACACGGCTGAGGGACATCACATCAACCAATGCAGGCGTTTCAAAGGGCTAGTCGTACGTTTCATTGATCAAGGGACAATGTGGCCACCGTACACTTGGACGGTCAACTGGTGTCGCCATAGTCATGAAAAGTATACCCCTCTTATGGCACCAATGGAAGCAATTATGAACGCGCTAGTATGGAGAGGTGACATTCAACCTTACATCCCTCTGGAGGAGGCAAGATCAGAGTCAGGAGAAAACCGCCCCTATTGCAAGTATCATCGGCTGTTTGGACACCACACAGATGACTGCCTTCGTCTGAAAGACGACATCCAAGGTGTTATCGATAGAGGAGAAGTCCCGCCACCCCTAAGAGAGGGCAACATAGATGAAGAGCCCTGGAATTGATTGGTCACCTACAAGAGCTAGAGGAATCAAATCTAAGTCTTCAAGTCCTGTCGAGTTAGGGTCTTAGCTAAATCTTTAGGTTGAGTCTTGAACAGGGGGTGTTCCCCTTCTATTTTCCTTCCAAGTATAGTTTCTTTTTTACGGGTATTAGAGACCCTCTTCTCTAAAGTCATGTGTGCTTATCTATTTTTGCAAATCAATAAAAAGTCATCTTGCTCATTTCTCTCTTTGTTTAACTATTGACAAATCCAATGAATACAAAGTTGCACAAATCATTAACTAATCAATTTGAGTAATGTAAGTGAACTTCGCAAAGCAAGAATACAGGTTTTCACTTTTACAAGAATTTGAGTAGCTGAACTCCCTCAACGGTGCCACTCCTCAAGAAGACGAAGAAGCGAGCCAGCCTTTTGCAACAACCTCTACACAGAAATGATCTTGGCTCCGATCGAAGAAGACCCTTGGTACCAAGACCTCTACAACTACATCACCAAAGGAGTGTACCCTCAGGATGCCCCACTAAGAGCTCAATGGGCCATCCGTCACTTAGCGGCGCAATAAATAGAATACAAAGGGGTTCTGTACAAAAAATCCCACAACGGGGTAAACCTCAGATGTGTGAACGCCGTATAAGCTGCAGAGATCATGGACGAAGTACACAATGGGGTGTGTGGACCACACATGAATGGTTGAATGCTCTCCAAAAAGGTCCTACGACTGGGATATTACTGAACTACTATGGAAAAGGATTGTTACGACTATGTCAAGAAATGTAAGAAGTGTCAAATATATGCCAACCTACAGCATATGCCATCATTTGAAAGATCACCCAAAAGGGCTCAGGAGGACATGAATACATCCTACTAGCCATAGACTATTTTACCAAGTGTGTTGAAGCCCAGTCCTATGCCATCCTTACCTCCAAATAAGTGTTCAAATTCATAAGGAACAACATCATTTGCCGATACGGTATTCCACATGAAATTATAAGTGACCACGGATCCCTTTCAAAGTCGAAACAACCACCCTCCTTTAAAGCTACAAAATCCAACACCACAAATCATCCTCTTACCGTCCCCAGACCAATGGTGCAGTAGAGGCCGCTAACAAAAACCTCAAAACTATCATTGAAAAGATGATAGAAAACTACAAAGATTGGCCCATCAAACTCCCATTTGCCCTTTGGGGGTATAGGACATCCATAAGATCCTCTACGGGAGCGACACCTTACTCCTTAGTCTATGGAATGGAAGCAGTTTTACCCATAGAAGTCCAACTACCATCCATGCGCATAGCCTTAGAAGGAGATATCCCCGAAACCCAATGGTTACAAGCTCGCTATGAAGAGCTCATGTTCACAGATGAGAGACGACTACGAGCCCTAGACCATTCCCACATGTATCAACAACGCATGACGAGAGTATTCAACAAAAAGGTTCGACCTCGAAACTTAAAAGAAGGAGACTTGATTTGGAAAGAACTACGAGCCCCAGTAACCGACCCTAGAGGCAAGTTTCGACCAAATTGATCCGGACCATTCATCATCAAAGACATCTTATCAGGAGGCGCCGTCAGACTCATGTATATTGATGGCATCGAGTTCAGCCAACTCACCAACATGGATCAATTGAAGAAGTGTTACGTCTAAAATAAAAAAAAAATGAACGAATACTAATTGAACGAACTACGCTGGCCAGATTCCACACTGGATACGTAGGTAACCCTTTCAAAGGGGCCCGGCCAAAATCAATCAACAAATTCCATTCAACTCATTCAAAAAGTATAATCTTTATTACTGAACGAATAAGCTTACATTGTAAGAATTAAAACTTCCTAAGAAAATAATGCAACTATGAGGGTTTAAGCTAAACAAATTCCTATAATTATTTTCTTTTGAAAACTAGACTTGCTTTCTTAGAAAACTACTTTTATCCTTCTTCCCTTTAGAAGGCATCGTTGAAGAGTTCTTCTTTGAAGGACCCTGGCTTGAGGACGACCTGTGATCGCTTCCTTGAGCTGGGGGCTTGCCTCTCTTTAGTACATGGTAGTCTCCCATACGAGACATTTCCATCCTTTTCTTGCATCCTGTTTGTGAGTCATACCTAGGCTTTAGTTGGTCCCACTCCTCATGACGAAGGACTCGTCCCGCTTCCCATCACTGCAGGGCAGCCAGTTTAGATAGGTTTTGGAAACCTGGGTTGAGACAATCATCTGAGGTACAGCCCAACGATGCCGGCTACGCCAATACTTTCCCTACTCTACAGCAAATTCAGTGGTTAAGGCTACGATATTTGGTCTCGTAGTCTCCTGGCGAGGAATCACCTACCTCAAACCATATTGCCTCATGACCCTACAGGGAAAGAAGAAAGTAGTCCTATACAAACCTAGTATGGTAGTATGGAGGATTAAGTCGTCACAAGCCACTAAAGAAGTCAAGCTCCACCAAGGCACATGCCAACGAACGATAGGTCCCGCCTTGAAAAAGGCATCCCATTGAGCAAGGGACTTTTCAGAATATAACCTTTTCCTTACCAGAAAGCTAGCAGTAGTATAAGTCTTCTTTGACCAAATCCGAGGAACACGGATAATCAGATTATCCGGCGACTCTATCAGCCTCAGATGCTCGCATAACCAGATTTGAAGCAGCAGGGGGCTGCCCGAAAAAGCTTGGTTAGGAGATGTTTTCAACCTGTCGAGCCCAATTATGGTTTCTCCTATGACAAGATTTAAGGGAGAATGGCCTTCAACCATTTGATTAACCACACGCAGCAACGAGGCTCTACCCATGTTTCAAGATTTTGCATTAACAAACAACAGACGGTTTAACAGGCACAGTACAAAAGCCTGTCGAAGGCAACGTCTGAATATGGCACCTTTTTCAGAAGAGATAGCGAATTTTTCGCAAAGTTGAACCAAGTCCACATCAGCACCAAGCACCATGTTTTTAGTTTCTGTAGATGAGAAGCCCAAGGATTTTCCGTATAGATCCCTAAAACGATCTCTCACATAAGGCACAGCTGGGGGAAGAACATCAGGAATATTAGTGATAGCAGCAAATTCCTCAACCAAAGGGCATAATTCAGAATTACCAAACCGGAAAACATGCAAGTCAGGATCCCAGTAATTCAAAGCAGACCGAAGAAGGGACCACAGTATTTTTCTTGGTTTTAAGTTTAGCAGGGTAGAAACATGAAACGGAGATAGTTCAAGTTTATCTTCTACGGTCAGATTTTGACACCAAGCATCGAACAGATCTTCAAAGGATTTCACCATGGTAGAATATTGGAGAAGTTTGGGAGAGCTAAAGGGATATAAAAAGTGTTACAACATCAAGCACACCGAATATCCTATTTATAGGCAAGAACGCGGGCCAAAAAAGCAAAAAAATCCACAAAAAGGGGCTGTTAGCAGGACTGGTCAGCGTCGCTAGCGGCCCAGTCCGATTTTCTTTCTGCTCCGGTCCATATTTCTGATACAGACGACCCGATTTCAGTCCAGTTTTTAGCACCCGCGCGGAATCGCAAAGCCCGAGACTCTCTTAGATTTATCTTTTTCATTTTTTTAATTTCATATTTAATTTAGGGGGTATAATATGTGTAAAATTTTGCGTTTTACTTGCTTTTTTTTTTTACTTTTTCCTTTTACTCTCCCCTAAAATTGTAGCTTTGTTCTACTGCACAACACATCGCATAAATTAGATCAGACGTGCATAATTGAGTCATCATAACATGTTCATGCATATCAATTTTTTTTTTGTGTGTGTTACACCCAAAACAAGAGTTCAAAGTTCAAGGACCAATGTTTACAAAGTGGCCCAACATCGTTCAACTGGAATCGTCACTGCCGGCCTCATCATCAACAGACGTCCCTTGACCGTAGTTTCCGGTCGAGTAAGGGAAAGAAGAGCTATATATTGGCCTACTGTTCTCGAGCCTCATGTCCCGTCCATCATACCCTGGAGCCCGCATAGGGGTACCTGCCGGAAACCCCGAGGCAAATAAGCTCGCTGTGGCCTGACTAGCAAAATCCATAGCGGCATCCTGATTAGAAGGCCCAGCATATGACATATCCCACCCAGGGGCGTTCGCCCAATCTCCAGCCGAAGGCGTAGCGGCAGGCAACCTGTCAAAGGAAGGCCGGAAATAAATACGAGAGAACATCTCCGAAATATACGGGATATAAGGTCCGGGCGCCTCATCAACAGGAGGCCCGGTCACCACCATAGGAGGAGAACGAGCAATGGATGGTCTACTCGCTGAAGAGGTGCTCGCTGCAGAAGAGTGGCGTGGTCCTACTGAAGATGAGGATTGAGACATCTGCAGATGATCGAAAATGTTAAGTTAAGCACTTCACTTAGCTAAAACAAAGGAAGAAGAGAATTTACTTACATCAATAGTCTTTGACCGAGAACTCTTCCCCTTGCCCATCGCCCGACCATAGCCTTTCTTCAACAGGTGAATAAGCCTGAACACGTGAGAAGTCTGCTCCTGGTTCAACTACAAAAGAGAGAGAGAGCCACAAAATAGAGTCAGAAACTCAAAACAAACACAAGTATAAGAGAGAGACAAAAAAAAAAGAGATGACTAACCCCCGTGCAACCATCAGGCAAGGGTAGGCCCTCCACCGCCTCTCCATTAGCAATGTCGAGAGGGAGCTCCTCCACTATGCGCCCCCCACTCTCTCCTAGATACCTCACCTTATTAGTTGGCAAGGTCACACTTAGAGGCTGACCCCAAGGAGCTCTAGAACGAGACCTCCTAGGGCTCGGAAGAGCTAGACGATCCGCCTACAGGACACAAAAAGTCAGTATATTGGGCAAACAACTTAAAAACACAACAAATTTCTTACCTCAGAAGTAAGGTCCGGCATCAGGCGGTACAAGCAATAGGCCAGATACATGGCCGTATGGTCCAAGCCAACGACCTCCGGCACAATAAACTCCTGCGCCGCCCGACCACGGATCACAACCCCCAGGTCCCGCACACTCAAGCCGCGTAGGTAAAACATGGTCAAAGGAGGATCCTCCAGAACCAGGTGGGTACCCAAGGGGGGTTAGACCAACCGAGTCAAGCGATCTCCCAGATACCATACAAAGCCGAATGGCCCCTCGAAGACCACTCGTAAAGAAGATACCCTGAAAGGCTCTAGGGTAATATGGGGAGGAACCATAGGGATCTCATCAAAGGCGGACCAAGATACCTGTAGATTACCAAGTCAAAATTCATTCCCACAAAATGAATGAGAAAAACACACAAGTCGACAAACAACCGACCGCGGACACAGCCTGGCTCTCGAAGGTAGCCCGGAAATGCTCCAAAGAAGTGAACGGATGGGCGTCCCTGCCGACTCATCGTGAACCTAAAGGAAACATCCTCTAGCCAGGACGATGAGGGCCGAAGGCTGGAAAATACTCAAAGAACCACAACTGCCACACAAACAAACACCCAAGCTAAGATAACTTCCCTAGTTGGAGACATAGGCAAAAAGAGAAAATAAACAAAAGAAAAGAGAGAATCTACCTCTAGAATCCTCCAGGGGCCCATAATAGATGTCCTCTCACTCGTCTTCTTAGGCCTACAGGCCCGACGACACCACATCACCAAAGAAGCATAAGCGGCTCCACCAAGGTTGTACTCACGCACCTTGGTCAAATCCTCCAAGCATGTCAAGAAACCGACTTGACACACGCTCTTCTTCTTAGCAAAGATCGTTGACCCAGCAAGCAAGCCAGAAAATTACGAGCCCTCTGCTCTTCGGTGAGCCCCTGCGCAGATGCGGCTCCCCACAACCGCGCCAAAGAAACCCGATCCTGGTCAAAATGGGCGTATACAGGCCCGTAAAGTTCTAACAAGTTGTCACTCTGTCGCCAATAACCCGCGTCATACTGGATACGATGCCCTCGAAAACATAACCCCGTCAGCACAGCAAACTGATAAGGGGTAGGAAACATCTCTCCCACAAGTGTATGGAAGGTGTTCGTAGAATCCCAAAACCTCTCCAATAAACCCCGGGCGACAATCCTAGAATCCCCCGAGTGACAGGGCGGGATAACAGTAAAAAAATCAGCAAGACCTGAGTCCAGTACCAAATTCCTGGCCCTCTCCGAAAAGGTACCCAACAGCATAGACCAATGGGAAGTAGTCCCATGAGCCTGCTGCATAACACCAACACCCTAGCCAAGCCAACAAAATTTTCTCAAATGCAGCTAAAATTAATTTCATACAAATTACATACAGCTAACCACCAATCCAGTACAAATCCCAATTTGTTCGTGTGCCGAAGCACTAACAGTTCCAATTTTCAGTTCAAATATACTGAACACAAAAAAATTTGAATCAGAAAACGTACCAGCTCTGGGTCAGATAAATGACTCTGTCTAGTCGGCAGCAGAACATTGCGGTTCCAAACGCCAGGCGGGCGCCAGTCTAACCACATTAACGAATCCTGGTACAGTCGAGCCCCATCCGCGTGACAGGTCGGAGGCTTTCGGGTAGAAGGCAACCCGGTGCGGAAAAGGCTCCTGTCATACTCCTCATCGCACATAGGACGCTTCCCTTTGTCTACGGGAGCCATGAGAACACAATGGAGTTTTCTCTCTCTACAAGTGGGAAAATAAAAATTTCAGATTCGCAAGCTACAAGCACCCATTCAACAATGCAACCCAAAATTCTGCAACAAGGCGGAAAAATAAGCAAGTTCAAGACAAAAACCGAAGAAAACGGACAAGAACCGACTTACCTCAAGTGGAGTGAAGCACTCAACAATGGAGGAGCTTCAACCCAAGCTCTCGACAACGGCTCGGTGAGGAAGAAGCAGAAAAACGTGAAAAGAAGAGAGAGAAAGCGCCGAAGCGCTTTTATTCGGCTCAAGGCCAGCGCCGCTAGCGGCCCTGCAGCACGGGCCCCACAAGTTGACCCAAAGCCCCTTTTCCAGTCCAGAGTTCGTTATTACAGTTCGTCTTGCGGCAATATCAATATCAAACGCGCGGGAGCAAACACCTCGGGCCCACAAGTTCAAATTCAACAGTTGGCCCATTTTACGGTACCAACTATTTACAGGTAAAAATAACCCATTAATTTTTGCAGGTCCCGGAAACAGAAACGTGGATCTACAAAGCGGCAACTCTCGACCCGAGCGCCCAAGTTATTTATTTTTGCAGGCCCCAGAAACAGAAACGTGGATCTACAAAGCGGCGACTCTCGACCCGAGCGCCTAAGTTATTTTAAATGCCTCAGTTAATGATTACTTAAAGCAGTTATACTGTCCATTTCTTTTTAAATGCCACAGTCAATGATCGCTAAAAGCGGTTATACTGTCCATTGTTTTTTATATGTTTCAGTCAATGATTCCTTAACCTATTGCAATTAAACTATTCATATGTTTTAACCATTTTACAGCCGTCATTTTGATCAGACTGTCTCATCGACCTCTTCGTTTCTTATCCAGGGACGGAATCTCGGCATCCACCGAGTAGTGTTCAGTCACTGTTTGCTCGATAAAGCATTTACACTATTCACTATCATGATACTAACCATTTTTGCAGTCGTTATTTTTAATCGCGCTGTCTTGTTGACTTTTTCTTTTCTTGAAAAGAGACGAAATCTCGACATCCGTCGAGTGTTGTTTAGTCACTGTTTGTCGAAGCACTCTATGTTGATCATTCTCAAAGTATTACTAACTGTTTCATTCACTCTGGATACAGGTCCCCAGCACACGTTTAGGCCATCTATCCTGCTACTATTAACCTTTCATTTTCTCTTTTGTTCACAGGGATGAAATCTTAGCACACTATGAGCGTGTTCCAACACAGGTTTGTCTTCATATGCATGCATACTGTACACTCTCACACACCGTTCACACATCAGCATCATGCATGTCGCCTTCGGAGTACTTTGATCTTCACTTTTACTCAAGCTCGATCAAAGTGGGGCTTATGTAGACGCCAAAAAAAGCGTCTTCGGATTTCTCCGCAAAAGCCCGAGGATGAAAGGAGTAATTTTTAAGCTTGAACTGCTATTTTGCATTAATAGTTTAAAATAAGGTCTCAGGTTCTTCCTCCAAACACTCCTTTATTTGATTCCATTCAAAAGCCCCATTCAAGAGCTTTCTAACGACACGTCTCATGCCTCATTCCAACCCCCGGTAGCCAAGTTGCGATATAGGGGTAAAATCATCTTTCACCACTCAAGTGCAAAACAGTCTTTTCATATTTTTCAGATCATTAAAAATTGCCCGGAAGATAAAGACATGCGGGATGACGTCATTATGACCCATGCGATGCAACACGATGCAGCACCATGACCCATGCGATGCAACACGATGCAACACCATGACCAACGCGTTGCAACACGATGCAGCACCATGACCCATGCGATGCAACATGATGCAACACCATGACCCATGCGTTGCAGCACCATGACCCAACGACGCAGAACCATGACCTGGCCCGTGAGCACCCATGCCCCTGGAATGCTTTGGCCCAAAAACGGGCGACTTGGGTGATATCAGAGTTCGGGAATCAAGGTGCCCCTCCCAGGGCACCAGGGGTCCCCTAGGGCCATAATAGAGTCCCCCAAAAAATTTCGGGGGAAAACGGCAACTGGGCCCCGGGAATGCTCTAGGGGACGTGTTCTGGGCCTTTTTACGCAATGTTTTCGACGTTAATATTTTAGACCCTTATCGTACGGGAGACCCCTATGGGACATGGGAGGCCCCTAGGATCGGTTATTGGGTCCCTGATTGGCTTGTAAGGGCGGTTTTTACGCGATGCCAATGTTTTTCTTTTTTTTTTTTTTTTTTTTTTTTTTTGGTGCAAGTCAGAAATTGTATTATTGCTAGCTGTAATGTAACAAGATTACAGCCCATAGGCAATGCAAATCCAAGGCCACCTACTAGGTAGGGTTCCTTTTTTGTACATCCCTTTACTACCTTACAAACCTAGAGTCTAACTGGAGCAACTCACTACAAGCAGTGGTTCACCATCTCTGTAAACACAACAAAATACAACAAATCATTCCTGACTGACAGCAAAATACAAAAACATAATAAGCTAAATTATTACAACTTCTTCTAGCGTTTCTGATCTGCTGGATTCTGCTTTTCCTCACTCTGCCTAGCTTCAGCCAGTTGATTCTGATTTCCTGCTGAAACCTGCTGCATGAATTTCTGCACAGATTCTTCTACTTCCTCTCTCTGCCTAGTTTTTGCCAACTGATTCTGATTTCCTTGCTGTAACCTGCTGAATGAATTTCTGCACAGGTTCTCATGCCTTGTAGATCTGTTGGGTTCTGCATATCTCCCCTACTGCTGATCTGCTGCCATCTGAAACTGATTTCCTGTTGATCAACTGCATGCTTTCCATCAACACCAAAATACAGACACATATTTCAGAAAACAGATGGATTACACATTTTCTATCCATCTCCTGTCCTTGTTGTTTATTTTCCTCTTGCTGCTTCATTGTTGTATTCTAATTCTGACCACCTGCTGAATCTGCTGCTTGATCTGCATCAAAGACATTCTGGTCCCCTCAAAATGCTGGATGTTTCTGCATCTCCATATCCAATACACTGTTGCTGCAAGTCCTGCTGCATATACTTCCCTTCTGAAACAGGAAACCTTTTGTCTGCTTATCCAGTTGAGCATTCCTTGGATAGTGTTAGCTTTTCCTGACATCTGTAGCCATCCTCTTAGCTGATCCAGGATCCCTGCTGATACCCTACAGCTGAAGAACAGGTGGTTATGGTCTTCTGTCTCCACTTTGCACAGGTTGCACATGGCATCTCCATTCAGGAAACCCATCTTCTGCATCCTATCCTTTGTTAAAAATCTTCCCAGTTGAGCCAACCACAAGCAGAAACTTTGCCTAGGCATGGTTATCTTCCCCCAAATCAGATTGGCATGTCTGGATTTTGGCATGGGCCCCGTTAGTATCCTGTATCCACTTGCAGCAGTGTAGAGCCCATCAGTAGTGCCCTTCTACACTCCTGTAGCTGAATATTGGTCCTGGAAAAGACTCTTGATTTTATTGATTTTTTCCGGTACCAACTGGCACCCCAAACAGGCTCATAGTTCCAGAGGGCATCAAGATGACCCTCCCGGGGCATCGGGGGTCCTCTAGGGCCATAATAGAGTCCCCCAAAAAACTTTGGGCGAAAACGGCGACCGGGCCCCGGGAATGCTCTAGGGGACGTGTTCTGGGCCATTTTACGCAATGTTTTCGACGTTAATATTTTCGACCCATATCGTACGGCAGACCCCTATGGGACATGGGAGGCCCCTAGGGTCGGTTATTGGGTCCCTGATAGGCTTGTAAGGGTGGTTTTACGCGATGCCATTGTTTTGGCCCAAAAACGGGCGACATGGGTGATCTCTGAGTTCGGGAATCAAGGTGCCTCTCCCGTGGCACCGGGGGTCCCCTAGGGCCATAATAGAGTCCTCCAAAAAATTTCGGGCGAAAACGGCAACCGGGCCCCGGGAATGCTCTAGGGGACGTGTTCTGGGCCATTTTACGCAATGTTTTCGACGTTAATATTTTCGACCCATATCGTACGGGAGATCCCTATGGGACATGGGAGGCCCCTAGAGTCGGTTATTGGGTCCCTAATAGGCTTGTAAGGGCGGTTTTACGCGATGCCAATGTTTTTGCCCAAAAACGGGCGACATGGGTGATATCTGAGTTCGGGAATCAAGGTGACCCTCCCGGGGCACCGGGGGTCCCCTAGGGCCATAATAGAGTCCCTGAAGAAATATCGGGCGACAACAGGCCACCGGGCCCCGGGAATGCTCTAGGGGACGTGTTCTGGGCCATTTTACGCAAAGTTTCGACGTTAATATTTTCGGCCCATATCGGACGGGAGACCCATATGGGACATGAGAGGCCCCTAGGGTCTAATATTGGGTCCCTGATATGCTTGTAAGGGCGATTTTACGCGATGCCAAGGTTTTTTTTTTTTTTTTTTTTTTTTTTTTTGCTAGTCAGAAATTGTATTATTGCTCATTGTAATGTAACAAGATTACAGCCCTAAGGCAATGCAAATCCAAGGCCACCTACTAGGTAGGGTTTCTTTTTTCTCCATCCCTTACTACCTTACAACCCTTCAATCAGGTTCAACTCACTACAGACAGTGGTTCACCATCTCTGTAAAACATAACAATTACAAACATCTTTCCTGACTTACAGCAAAGTACAAAAACGGGCGACATGGGTGATATCTGAGTTCGGGAATCAAAGTGCCCATCCCGGGCCACCGGGGTTCCTCTAGGGCCATAATAGAGTCCCCCAAAAAATTTCGGGCGAAAACGGTAACCGGGCCCCGAGAATGTTCTAAGGGACGTGTTCTGGGCCATTTTACGCAATGTTTTCGACGTTAATATTTTCGACCCATATCGTACGGGAGACCCCTATGGGATATGGGAGGCCCCTCGGGTAGGTTATTGGGTCCCTGATAGGCTTGTAAGGGGGGTTTAACGCGATGCCAATGTTTTGGCCCAAAAACGGGCGACATGGGTGATATCTGAGTTCGGGAAACAAGGTGACCCTCCGGGAGCACCGGGGGTCTCCAAGGACCTTAATTGAGTCCCCGAAAAGTATTCGGGCGAAAACGAAAACCGGGCCCCGGGAATGCCCAAGGGGACGTTTTCTGGGCCATTTTACGCAAAGTTTTCGACGTTAATATTTTCGGCCCATATCGTACGGGAGACCCCTATGGGACGTGGGAGGCCCCTAGGGTCGGTTATTGGGTCCCTGATAGGCTTGTAAGGGCGGTTTTACGCGATGCCAAAGTTGTGGCCCAAAAACGGGCGATAAGGGAGATATCTGAGTTCGGGAATCAAGATGACCCTCCCGGGGCACTGGGGGCCCCCTTGGGCCATAATAGAGTCCCCGAAAAAATTTCGGGCGAAAACGACAACTGGACGTAGGGAATGCTCCAGGGGACGTGTTCTGGACCATTCTACTCAAAGTTTTCGGCGTTAATATTTTCGGTCCATATCGTACGAGAGACCCCTATGGGACACGGAAGGCCACTAGAGTCAGTTATTGGGTCTCTGATAGGCTTGTAAGGGCGGTTTTACGCGATGCCAATGTTTTGGCAAAAAACGGACGACATGGGTGATATCTGAGTTCGGAAATTAAGTTGACCCTCCCGGGGCACCGGGGGTCCCCTAAGGCCATAATCGAGTCCCCGAAAAAATTTAGGGCGAAAACGGCAACCGGGCCCCAAGAATGCTCTAGGGGACGTGTACTGGGCCATTTTACGCAAAGTTTTCGACGTTAATATTTTCAGCCCATATCGTACGGGAGACCCCTATGGGACATGGGAGACCCCTAGGGTCGGTTATTGGGTCCTTGATAGGCTTGTGAGGGCGGTTTTACGCGATGCCAATGTTTTGGCCCAAAAACGGGCGACATGGGTGATATCTGACTTCGGGAATCAAGGTGCCCCTCCCGGGGCACCGGGGCTCCCCTAGGGCCATAATAGAGTCCCCGACAAAATTTCGGGCGACAACGGCAACCGTGCCCGGGGAATGCTCTAGGGGACGTGTTCTGGGCCATTTTACGCAAAGTTTTCCACGTTAATATTTTCGGCCCATGTCGTACGGAGACCCCTATGGGACATGGGAAGCCCCTAGGGTCGGTTATTGGGTCCCTGATAGGCTTGTAAGGGCGGTTTTACGCGATGCCAGTGTTTCGGCCCAAAAACGGACGACATTGGTGATATCTGAGTTCGAGAACTAAGGTGACCCTCTCGCGGCACCGGGGGTCCCCTAGGGCCACAATAGAGCCCTCGAAAAAATTTCGGGCAAAAAGGCAACCGGGCCCCGGGAACGCTCTAGAGGACGTGTTCTGGGCCATTTTACGCAATGTTTTCGACGTTAATATTTTTGTCCCATATCGTACGGGGACCCCTATGGGACGTGGGAGGGCCCTGGGGGCGGTTATTGGGTCCCTGATAGGCTTGTAAGGGCGGTTTTACGCGATGCTAATATTTTGGCCCAAAAATGGGCGACATGGGTGATATCTGAGTTTGGGAATCAAGGTGACCCTCCTGCGGCACCGGGGGTCCCCTAGGGCCACAATAGAGCCCTCGAAAACATTTCGGGCGAAAACGGCAACCGGGCCCCGGGAATGCTATAGGGGACGTTTTTTGGGCCCTCGGAAGCAAAGTTTTCGACGTTAATATTTTCGCCCCATATCGTACGGAAGACCCATAGGGGACGTGGGAGGCCCCTAAGATCGAGTATTGGGTCCTTGATAGGCTTGTAAGGGCGGTTTTACGCGATGCCAATGTTTTTTTTTTTTGGTGCAAGTCAGAAATTGTATTATTGCTAGCTGTAATGTAACACAGATTACAGCCCATAGGCAATGCAAATCCAAGGCCACCTACTAGGTAGGGTTCCTTTTCTTCTGTATCCCTTTGCTTCCTTACAACCCTAAAATAGCACTGGAGCAACTCACTACATGCAGTGGTTCCCCATATCTGAAACATAACGAAATACAAAATACAAAAAAAACATTCCTGACTTTACAGCAAAATACAAAAATAAGGTAATCTAAGTTATTACAGAATTTCTATCCTTGTTTCTACTGGAATCTGCTACTTCCTGTTTCTGTTTAGCTTCTGCCATCTGCTTCTGAATTTCCTGCTGGAAGCTACTGCAAGAATTTCTACACTCGATTTTCTGGCCTTACTAAGCTGCCATATTCCTGCAACTCTCCCCTACTGCTAGGCCTGTTGACATCTGATTCAGGTTCCCTTGCTGAGACTGCTGCCTGTTTTCCAGAACAAAATACATGTACATATTGCAGAGAGCACAGATTACAGATTTTCTATCCATCTCCTGTCCTTGTTGTTGATTTTCCTCTCTCTGCTGCATTGTTGAGTTCTAATTCTGATCACCTGCTGAACCTGTTGCAAGATCTGCATCACTGACATTCTGTTCCCCTCAAAATGTTGAATGTTCCTGCATCTCCTTATCCAATACACTGTTGCTGCAAGTCCTGCTGCATATGATTCCTTTCTGAACCTGGAACATTTTTGTCTGCTTATCCAGTTGAGCATTCCCTGGATAGAGTTTGCTCTTGCTGTTATCTGTAGCCATCCTCTTAGCTGGTCCAGAATCCCTGCAGATACATCACAACTGAAGAACATGTGGTTATGATCCTCTGTTTTTTCTTTGCACAGGTTACACATGGTGTCTCCATTCAGGAACCCCATCCTCAGCATTCTATCTTTTGTTAGCAGTCTCCCCTGTTGAGCCAACCACAAGCAAAAGCTCTGCCTAGGCATGGTTACCTTCCCCCAAATCAGGTTGGCATGTCTTGATTTTGGCATAGCCCATGTAAGTACACTATATCCACTTGCAGCAGAATAGAGCCCATCATTAGCAACCTTCCACTCTCCTCTAGCTGAATAATGGTCCTGGAAATGGCTTTTAATTTTGTTAAGCTTATTCCAGTACCAGCTGGCACCCCATACAGGTGCATAGTTCCAGAAATTCACTCCCTTTAAATAAACCCCATTTATCCATTTAACCCACAGAGTGTCTTTTTTTGTGGCTAAATCCCAAATATGCTTCCCATTTAAAGCAATATTAAACCATTTGCAGTTTTTAATGTTTATTCCCCCATTTTTCCTTGGTCTGCATACCACATCCCATGCCACCAAGCTTGTCTTCTGTTTTTGGTCTGTTGATCCCCACAGGAATAGTCTTCACTTCTGCTCCGCACTCTTGAGTACACCCGCAGGCATTATAAAAATGCTAGACCAGTATACATGTATGGAGAATAACACAGAGTTGATAAGTTGAGCCCTTCCTGCATATGACAGGTTTCTGGATGCCCATATCTGAAGCTTTTTTGTCATTCTGTCCACTAAGCATTCACAATCAATTTTGCTCCATTTTGATGGAGATAGTGAAACTCCCAGATACTTCATGGGTAAAGTGCCCTCCCTGAACCCTGATAAGCCTAATAGCTCACTCTTCATTTGTTCACTAACACCAGCAATGTACATGTTGGATTTCTCTTTATTTGCACACAACCCTGTAGCTTTTGAAAAATAGTCTAGACTAGTCATCATGATGTTCACAGATTCTGGTGTTGCTTTGCAAAAGCACATCAGGTCATCTGCAAAACATAGGTGACTCAGAGCTAGATCTTTGCACATGGGGTGCCAATTGAAGCTTTTATCCATACAGGCTATTTTCAGTATTCTTGAAAGATACTCCATTACCAATACAAAGATTAGTGGAGATATTGGATCTCCCTGCCTAATGCCACGTTTAGCAGGAAAGAACCCATGAACCTCCCCATTCATGTTGATGCTGAAACTTGCTGTTTGGATGCATTCCAGAACCCAACCAATGAATTTTATAGGAAACCCATATCCTAGCAACATTTCCTTCACAAAACTCCAGCGAATTGTGTCATAGGCTTTCCTTAAGTCTATCTTCATCAAGCATCTAGGAGAGGATTGTTTTCTGTTGTAGTGCTTGATCAGATCCTGGCAAATCATGATGTTGTGCACAATTGATCTCTGAGCCACAAAAGCACCCTGGTTCAATGAGACTAGGTCAGGAAGCACTCTTGCCAGTCTCCCACACAGAATCTTGGAGATGCATTTGTAGATGGTGTTGCAGCATGCAATTGGTCTGTAATCAGATGCCTTCTCTGGGTTTTCTATCTTCTGCACTAGACACAAATTAGTGGCATTCACCTCTTTTAGCATTTTTGATGAATCAAAGAAGTCAATGATGGCTTCAGTCACCTCTTCTCCCACAATATGCCATGCTGCTTTGAAAAACCTTGATCCAAAGCCATCAGGGCCTGGGCTTTTGTTACTGTCAATATCATGCATGGCTAGCTTTACTTCTTCTGCACTCACAGGGGCACACAAAGTCATCTGTTTGTGTATATCCAGTCTGTGTCTAGCTGAGAAGAAACAGCTCTCTGCTGTAGTTTCCCTTACCCCTGATACCCCTAGCATTTTCCTGTAAAATCCCACAAATTCCTTAACAATCAAATCCTGGTCTTCAAATAAAACATCCTCTTGTGTCTTGATACAATGTAGCCTGTTCTTTTGTCTTCTCTGTTTCATAATTGCATGGAAGAATTGGTTGTTCCCATCACCCAACTGAACCCATTTAGCTTTGCTCTTCTGCTGTAGGAAGTTCTCAGCTGCCATGTTCACCGCATTGTACCTCTTTCTTGCCTGTATCTCTTTCTGCTGTAGTGTCTCATTGAGAGGCTCTTTGTTTGCCTCTGTCTGAGCTTGGTTCATTGTGGTTCTAGCAATATCAGCCTGGGTTAAGATATCACTAAATTCATTTTTGTTTAGCTTTTTCAAAACATTTCTCATCCTTTTCAGCTTCTTGTATACCCTTAACATTTTTGTGCCCTGTGTTCTGCAATTCCATGCTTGCTGCACCAATGCATGGAATTCAAAGTGAAGCTCCACATGTTAAAAAATTTGAAGGGGATGTTTCTTTTTGTGGTTTTTTTTTGTAGAGTTATGCATATGGGAGAATGATCAGATACACCCTCTGGTAGAAACTGTAGGGTGCACTGATCATACTCCTGCAGCCAGAGGCTATTGGTAAAAACCCAGTCAATTTTAGAGTATACTCTCCCCCCCTTCTCATGCCTAATGTTCCATGTGTACTGGCATCCTTTCCACTCCATTTCAGTGAGTAGACAATCCTCAATACAGGTTTTAAAGTCCTGTATTTCTGCAAGTGTAACTGGTTGCCCTCCTTGTCTATTATCAGGGTACATGACATTATTAAAATCCCCACCAATAATCCAAGGGATATTACAATTAATTGCATAATCCCTAAGATCCTTCCATAATTGTTTCCTTTCTTCTTTTTCATTTTGCCCATACACAAAACTCACCACAAATTCTTCTTTCCTCTCTAGATTAATTACCTTGCAAGTAATCATTTGTACTGAAGAGAAAAGCACAACAACATGAAAAATATATGGCAACCATCTTATCCAGATTCTACCCAATCTATGTTCATTATGGTTACTGTATGATTCCCATCCTGGCATGAACCTATTTTTGCATTTTTCCAAATTAATTACTCTAACTTTTGTTTCTAAGAAAGCTACCAAACCACAATTGTTTTTTTTGAAGAAAAGGGCAACATCCCTCTGCTTATTTGGGCCATTCAGGCCTCTTACATTCCATATTAGGACCCTATCCATGACTAACAGTCAAGATAGGGGCCTTACCATTTGCTGGAACCATACCTGTGTCCAAATCCTCCTGTATATCAGGTTCTGCATTTTCTGTTTGTATCAGTTGTGCTTCCTGGGCTTCTCCTTCATTTTGCAGGATTGCAAAAGGGTTTTTTGTCTGTGGATTTTCCTTTTGTTGCTGCTGAATTTGTTTGTAATAGCCTCCTCCAGCTCTTGCCCCTCTCCCTGCATTCCCCAATCTTCCTCTTCCTCTCCCAGCATTCTGCCACTGCTGTTTCCTTGGGTATGCTTGCTGTACTGGTTCCTGTACAGGTAATGTTTGTTTCACAGGGCCTGTAGCATTTTTCTTCCTACAATCAGCCTCACTATGTCCATATTGCTTACAATGGCTACATAGAATAGGCTTCCAGTCATAT